>JBBPCX010032837.1:0-15975 GCA_037974365.1 Hydrocynus forskahlii | reverse complement strand
TGAATGACGCAAAACTTTATTTTGGTATAATAAGCATAATCTAGAGGGCTTTGCCTTTCTTATAAGCCATTTCTGATTCCAACGGATTAACTATGAGTCAAGTTATTATTTGTTTTTCCTACAACTTGGTAAAGCGACGAGACTTTTGTCAGGCACTGTAAAGACCTCGAGCCTGTAGCATCCTCCTGAGAGGTGCTGTGGGGAGTTACTGGCCATTTTCTAATTATAGAACTAAGCATAAGACCAAAACTAAAGTTTTCTACTTTGCATGTACTTTTGGTGCTTGCTACATCAGACGATAGTGAAAGTAACTATTCTGTCATACGTGAACACACCACCACATGAAATTCTTCCTCTGTATTTAACCCATTCACCAAGCAAGGAACACAGCACCCGGGGAGCAGTGTGTGGGGACGGTGCCTTGCCCAAGGGTACCTCAGAGGTGCCGTCTTGGGAATTGAGCCCATGACTTTCTGATTGTAGGGCGGATGCCCTAACCACTAGGCTACCAGCTGCCCTATAGACCGAGCTGGACCCATTTAACTACAGTTAACGAAGAGGAAAGCCAAACCGCTGAAGACTGTACACCCGACTGTGTGTGTGTGTGGGTGTAGGTGTGTTTGTGAGAGAGAGATTGTACGTCACTCTGTATTTTGATAAAAGGTAAAAGGCAACACTAGTGTCTCTGGTAGTACATTCCCTTCCCCTTAGATTCTGTTAACAGCTTCTTGCTATCATAGTTTGAGGTTTCTTTCTTTATTTCATAACTCCATATAGATGCTTCTCATTAAATTACATTCAAACAAATATCCACAGCTTTAACCGTAGATAAACCTAACCATGACCATGACCTCAACCCAGAATATCGCCCTAGTTCTACTTCTTAACTGGTTCTACTTCTGATCTTAACCTCAATGCTCTTGAGAATCAAGTGAGGATCACCGGATGGTTTGTTAATAACTGGAACATTTGGAGGTCATCTATAGAAGACAGTCAGACCAGGAGAAGCAGGAGAACAGGAGACGATGCTGTCCTTGCCTCTTGTGGGGAAAGAGAGCGATTGAAGAAGTCACCGCTTGCTAACGACGGGCTGGCCCTTTTCAGCAGAGTTTGGCTGCGAGCAGCATGTAATGCAGGGGAATCATTAAAACATGTCCCAAGGTGAAATCCGTCAGATTTGACTGACAACGCTGCGCTGCGCTGACGTGCATTGTTTAGATCACTTTGCATGCTCGCCTTGTCTGCTTCCTATTATTTGACTTGTTTTCCAGTCAGGAAAGTACTGATAGACTTACACTATGTGCCTGCAGAGTTCACACTGCGTTTATGCAAATGCACATTGTCAGAACTATGTTCTGCTGAATAATTCATCTGAGGAATCTATTGTGATTTGAAAGAAGTGGCTGTTTAGAGGAGAACTGCTGTATTCAGTGTCGACACAACTCGAATGGTAATTCAGTTTGACTTTCCGCTCTGGGATGGCCAAGCACTGCACATGACCACACCAACCCACTTAAGAGTAAAAGGCTGGGGTGAGTATGAACGTTTTCTATATTACGAATTTGATAATTAAATGTGAATTAATCAGGGCAGGATAAGAAAAGATGGAGTGGCTGGGAGATCAGAGCAGTGATCTATGTAGTCCCGGCAATTATGAATGTGAGAGTGAGCGCCGTCTGGGACGGGCAGGTCAGCGTGATCTATCTAGTTGGGGCTTATGGTGTCTTGAAGATATCCATGCTCGTAAAGTCCGCTGACATTTAAAGAGGCTGAAATGCTAATCTACCAGCATTAAGCTCCCTCAGCCCTTTCCTACAGGGTGTAAAGGGTGTTTCCTCTGCTGCTTCACAGTAAAAGTAATTAAAAGGACTAAAAGTGAGGGAGAGAAAGAGAGAGATAGAGAGTGAGAGAGACAGAGAGAGTTAGACAAAGAGAGAGAGCGAGCGTTTCATGAGTGAGGTCACGTAAAAAGTTAAGAAAAGACAAAAGTTAGACCTAAGTTATTTGCTCATTTAATTTCTTTGTTTGCACAATTCGTTATCCAAATTTCAGAATAAAAAACCAAAAAGAAACAGCTGGAGCTGGAGCGACGAGTGGGAGAATTGAATGATTGCTTGATAACTTACTGGTTGATTGACTTTGATTTAAAAACTCAAACACATTGGCTCGGTTTTGCGTACATTTTCCTGGCAGAGCCGAGAATGCATCATATGTACTTTGGGAAATGACGTTTTCTGCTCCAAATGTTTTGACTAATTTCGACTTCACAGCTTTTCACCCATGGAAAATGAATTACTGCAAAAAACACTGTAGTGAGACAACAGAACCAAAGTCTGCTGCGTGTTCAGCTTAGGGAGCAACAGGGTTTTGCTAGATTTCAAAAGTTTCTGCTCGATTTCTGGAATGCCTGCTGAAGCAGACTTAAATCACCCATATGGAGCCAGACTGAGAAGAAAAAAAACTCTCAAGGAAAAAAACTCTCAAAGATTGCTAGGGGTCTGGACCATTAGGTCTGCTGTTGTTCTCAGGGTACAAAATATCATCATGCTCACAGAAAATACCCTTTTTTTTCTATTTTACTTTTCAACATGATTTGCATGAAGTGGATATCTTTTACACTGTGTGAAAATTTGATAATGACTGGACCAATCAAAGTATTAAACATACTGCTTTTAAAATACTTAAAATATTTCACATTATATTGCATTAAAAGTTAAGAAATTGCATTAAAAGTTGTGTTTACCTGTAGAATTACTGTTACTGGAGACTGTTTTTTGTACTGCAACAATACAATTTTAAATCAGGTGCCACTGCACTATTATAAAATATTACTAGTTTTTTAAATAACAATTTAATAATGCATGGAATATAGTATATTGTCAATGTCATATAATTAAATAAATAAATAAATAAACGAACAAATAAATACCCCCAAAATACTACCTTGACAGGGGAAGGTAAAACATTATTTAACTACATTGAAGTTCACGTAAAGTGAAGTTATTTTGGAGCATTTCTATCGGTCCGCTCATCATGAAATGGTCACAAAGTATAAAGGACAGCTTCATATAAAAAAGTTATTTGGTCCCATAATTTCTGTCTTTTGGATGGAAAGTTGGAAATTATATATAAAAGGTTTGACTAGTGACATGTTTGTTTTATTGCCCTTTTTACTGCCTTCACACCTCCATTCTGAATGCATGTCACATGAAAGAAGATTTTGCGGAACATGTTGGACCACACTTTAACTTTAACTGATACCACCTCTCCTGCGCCATGCCTCAGTGGACCTCAGCTACAATGACCACAGTCCTAACCCAACACATCATCAATAAAGGTATGGGGAGGATTTCAGCTTGAAATAGCAAATGCAGCACCCACAGAAGCAGAGGATCAGGCGTAGGTGAAGGTGCTTCACTTGCTCTATCGATCAGGCTCTATGGATCTGTGTGTAGGGTGACTGGCAGCCATAGGATTACGGGTTTGACCTCAAGTAGGTTCCAGAGAGCTGAAGAGCTGCAGTGTTTAGGATCCCTGAACATTAAGCAGTGGCACTGTGCCACCGTGTAAGGCACTTAACTCCAAATAGTTCCAGAAGTGCGTATCATACCCCATTCCCTGGTGTGGCTGTAAAGGAATGCATGAAGTATAATCAAGTAATTAAAATCCTACAGGGAAGCGACAGTATGCATGCTACTTAACCCACACTGACTAAGCATGGAATCCTTGCTAAAGGCTGGCCGAGTCAATGAGTATCATGTGAGGTTAATGATGTGTCCCTAACGAGCCCTTGCTCTCGGATACACCATATGTGTGGTTAACATGACTTAAAGAGTGTGTGTTAGATTGCACTTCATGGTTTATAAGCTAATCTGTTTAGTATTGCGCTGGCAGATGCCTCTCTGCATACTATATGGCCAAAAGTATGTGGACACCCCTCTTAATTTTGAGCTCGGGAGTTTGTCACAGTTTTTGCATCAGCTGGATTGACGCAGGGGTGTGGTGTGGTCGTATTTGTTGTCCAGGGTTGGTAAAATAGCCTCCTACAAATAGTGGTGAGGACATGTCCATAGTGTCTTCAGTGTGTCGCAGCCTCAGCCATTCACTGAATTTTGTTCATGGAAACCCACGCAAATTCGCGGAAACCACAAATATCCGCTGCATTTTTCTATTGCTTTTTTCGTGGCAATGCATAATTTTCATGCATTTTAGTTCTAAATTATTAAGAAAAATATAATTTACTCATTTTCTAAAGTAAATATTACAAAGTTACATTTCCATATAAAATATTACTATGTAATTTTTTTAGTACTGTCAAAAGAACACAAAGAAACCGTATAGGAAAACGCCTCTTGGAATGGTGAAATATCCCTGCACTCAGAGGCAGGGAGTTTGAAAGTAGCCAATCTGAGAGTGTTGCTCATTTCTCCTTGCTCCTGATTGGCTGCTGCCCTGTGATGCATCTCTGACAGAGGAAGTCCAACAATCCCGCATCGTAACAGTTTTCTGTGTGGAGCTATCTTAAGTTTACCTTTACATTTTTAAGGGTAATGTGTTCAAAATGAAATTAAAGTATATTTGGGGGCATATTTAGGGTTTAGACTATAAAAATAAGCATTTTTAATCATATCACAAATTTGTGGTTTTTAACAATTCGCGGGTGCTGTTGGAATGTTTCCCCCACGATTTTCGAGGATCGGCTGTATGCCTATAGGTAGCGTTTATACTTACAAAGAAATTTTATTCTTTCAACTTTCAAAGTCCTTGAATGTCAATCAGGTCTTCTTGTCCAACATCACCTCAAAATTCCACAATAAGTTTAAGGCACGCTCCAAAATCTTGAGTGGTAGCTCCATCTCCATATTAATGACCATGGTTTTGCAAAATAATGCCCAGGGTTAAATGGGTGTGATGGTCAGGTGTCCACATCCTTTTATCTTTCACCTGGGAGAACTGTACGGCACAATTTTAAGGTAACTTTCTGGAAGATACTCTAATCCATATTTCAACTAACTCTGTTTATCAGTCTCTTTGGAGTTTTTTCCAATCTGACTGCACAGTTTAAAGCTAACTCTGCATGGCATTCCTCTGGGAGATGTTCTGTTCCATTTTTTGGCTGCCTACTTTTGAGAGAACTTTGTTTAGTATTTCTCTGGATGATGCTGTGATCCATACTCAAACTGCTTAGTATTACTTTAACTCTGTTTAGTCTTATCCTCAGCACAAAAGTGTGAGAGTGTAGGAAACCCTCATGGCCTGTAGACATTGCTGTGGTAAGCAAGTCTGCATGGGGTGAGAGTGGTTGAGAGGTCCTGCTCGTTGCCTGTGGGCATGACAGGACCGTTCCCTCAGTGCTGCTGCCGGCCAGGAGCAGCTCCTGTAGAGCCTGTTATCAGCAGCCCGTGAACAAACTTTATCAGACAGTTGAGCCTTATAGATGTGTCAAGAGATAGAAAATTCAGCATTCTGGAGTGGAGACAGAGGTTCCCCGACACACTTGCGTGAAATACAGTAGTTTGCAGTTTCATGTACTCTATAGCATCCAGGATGACATTCTTCACTGTAGCAGGTTGCCTTTTTCCGTTCCATGAGGGAATTGCCACGAGGGGATACTGAGACACTTGAATCCCTCTTTGCCTTTCAAGAGCAACTTCTCTGTAAAACTTTTTTTTTAATTATCCTCAGCAGCTGAACAGCACTTTCTATGGTACTTTCCTGAGCACTGTCACTTGTAGCAGGCTAATTACCTAGGCAGGTAGGTTAATAACCTGATAGGGTGTAGCTGGATGCAGCCCATGGCTCATTACAATCTGTAGCTGGGATGAGGGGTGTCTTGCTTGCAGCGTGGTTCATTACATTAAGTAATAAGACTGGCCCACATATATGAAACTTTTTTTTTGTGTGTTAGCATGTAGGCTGAGCAAATGCGGGGAAATCCTCTGCACCCCAATACGTCTGTTTCTGCTGACGCAGACTGGCTTCAGCTTGTGAGGAATGAAATACTGGGGCTAGTGCAGGTGACAGGCCTAATTAGGCTTTGCAGAACAAATGCTGTGTTGTAAGCACAAAAAAAAAAAAAGATTGCACGGCCCAGAAGATATTCCAGGAGGCAATTGCTTCCGCCCTGCCATTAACATAAAGTGTTTTGAATTATGCAGGGAAAGTAACATAATTAGTTCCTCTGGTGCTCAAGTAGAGGAAGAGGTGGATATAGTGTCCCACATCCAGCAAATCGAAAAAAAAAAGCATCGACTACATGCAAAATGGAAAGCTTTTGTGTACGCCATGCAGAGAGGTTTGACAGTGTACTTGTGCAATCTGCAGGAACATATGAGTTTAGATCAAAGGGAAGATTTTTTTTTAATTAAATCATTTCCCTTTTTCCCTTAATTCCCTCTTATTGATGCCAAAGTGCTCACCGTGCCCTGGAACATTTCTGTTTCTATGATGATAAATGGAAGGCAAATGTACTCTCCAGAAAGAGGAACTCCCTCAGCTAGCCTTGTTTGAAGTGAGCATATAAAGTGTGTTTTTTTGGGATTTTTTATTTTTTTTTGCTCTGTTTGTGGATAGAGTTCAGCGTCTTTGTTTGTCGCACTTTCAGTAGATTGCATCAGCCCTGCTTATGTCACACGTTGCTCACCCTGCGATTGTGGAAACTTCTGGGATGGGGTGCCAGTGCGAAATTACTCTTCCGTTTCACGCCGGATCGTTCCCTGTCGGTGTCACCTGCAGTATCAAAGGAACCCTGACTCATTTCCACAAATATGCAATCAAGCAAGCTGAGAGAATTAGCCTTTCGCTTGTGCTGGCGTCGACATTGGCTGCAGGCCCAATTTAACATAATTTTCCCGTGATTTATCATTACATGAGCCTGTTTTGCACGTTAAATGCTTTTACGTTCCGAGCTCCTTCGCAGGACCTCAAGTGGATTTTCTTTCCTGTCCTTAGACTCTGCTGGCAATGTGGCCTTGATGACGCAAGTTAACTTTAGCTCTGAGCACAGTTAGAACTGTTTGATGTTTAATATGACCATATCTGCTATTAACAGAAGTACATTTTTTCATTTATTGGTTACACTCGATATTTTTGCATAATTAATACAAAAATGCAAAGACGTCTCCCCTGTTTAGGCCTTTGATGTTGAATTGACCAACAGAAAGGGATAGTATTCCTAGGACACGAAAGGGAGAAACATTTTATTAGTATATTTATTGATTATACTGTTCTTTAAAATAATGTCTTTAAACAGTTACAACAAAATTATATATACAAATGTATTCAAATACACAATATATGTAAAATTATAAATACACAATTTATAGGCCTAGGCCTGCTTCTGTATAAATGGGAACGGTTCATGGCAGAGTTGTTCTGAGCTATTATAGGCTCTTTTGTATGACTGAACTTGTTCAGTGAGATAAACAAATTAAAGGCTGAATTGCTCGCACTGAGACCTAATTTAGCAGCCAGTCTGCACAAGCCACGTCCCATCAGGGACACCAAATGTCATGGCTTTCTCTGTCTCTCACTCCCATTTTAAAGGAGATGAATTTGAATCACACAAACTGCACAATGACAAAGTTATAGCTGAAGGAGAATGGTGACAACAACATTCATTATCATCTCAGCAAAGGGTTCCGATGCCCGCAAAATTCATTCCGGCTAGATTCTCGAGCTGTTTGTAATATATTTCTTCTGCCCTTTTTTGCCTTTCAGTCCAGTTTGGTAGCCAATTAGCAGAGGGGAAGGTGACTAACTATGTTGATGGTCTTTGTGTGCATCAGCAGGAAAGGCTGGCTGTGTATGAAGCCACTGTATGCAACTCCTCGGCAGTGCCTCCATACATTCAACTGAGAACAGTAAACAGCTGATTGCAGCATATAAGCATTTAAGGGAATGGCCAGGTGATTGAAAATGGCCTGCAGGGAGGCCACTGGCTATGGATAACACTTTGCACAAAGCTAGGAAGCTAGTCTTTTTAAAAACTAATTTATGCCATTTTTCCATGAGGCAGTGCGGTACAGCAAAGTACGGTCACCCACAACATACCTGAAGATTCTTACTAATTTTGATACCATGCAGGATGGATCAGAACATATGGATTCAGCTAGAAATGGTACAGAACATTGATTGGTAAAATGCAATCATTACAGAATTGTCACTCCAACAGATGATCACCATTTCCTAAAAAACACGTTTCAAGTAGTAGATCGATCAGAACTTGAAGCTTCTTCATTGTTGTTTGTGATTACACTACTGTTGCATGAAAAATAATGTAATCATCACAGAATGTGACCAGAACTAGACCAGGGCACAGAATATGCTGGGTTTGATGTAGTAACTACACTGTGCCATAACAAGCTGGCCAATGGAAATCTGGAGAATTTGCGCATCACACGGTGGCCCAAATTCTTCAGATCTCAATCCAGCCCAGCTAAGTCTTGGTGTCAGATAGCACAGAGCACCTTCAGAGGTCTAGTGGACTCATGTCTTGTCAGCTCACAGTTGTTTTGGTGGCACTACAGGGATGGCCACAATATTAGGGCAAATTTAATGTTGTTCATGTGTGTGTATATAAATATATATTCTGTTACTGTTTTGATGTAGTCGTTAGCTCTCAGACATGATGCATTATTAAATGTAATTAGCGTATTCAATTTATCCAGTATTAACGTACTAAAACTGTCTTTCATGACTGGAATGCTGCCTCACAGGCCTGGCTTAACCGCAGAAGCCAAAACTTGCAAATGGGTTTCACTAGTTGGTTGCACAAATGTGACAAGCAATCTGAGCTGCTCTGCTCCGCGAGTGTGCCTGGCGGAGGGGAAAAACTAAGCTCTGCCTTTGGTTGTGAGCTTCCACATGCTCTCAGGCTGCTACAATCACTTGGACGTTGTTTTGTGCCAAAGCTGAGGAAAAAAAACCCAAAACCCGACTTCTCATGCCGGCTCAAAAGCTTAGCCTGATTAAATCTGCATCTACACAACGGCAATAATTGATGCAATAACACTTGTTTAATCATTTTTAGATGAGCAGGCACTGGGGTGGGCACGTAACACAGGAGAGTGGCACCACTGAGATTCATTCTAATGGTTCTTATTTTAAATGCCAGTCAGGGGCATAAGGCAGGGGGCCCCATGTTCCAAACAAACAGAGCGCTGTTTGTTCCCTCCTTTTTTCCAGCACGACCTTCGGAAAAAGCATTTCCGAGGGCTAATTGAATGAGGCCCAAATGCTTTGCATTGCAGAGGTCCATGCTCCCCACTGACATGGCAGCCTTTTGCTGGCTAGGCCTTGTTAATTGAATTTCTTCCGAGGCTGCAGTACGATTCTGCACCGTTTCCCGGGAGGCAGCTTGCCTAACCCCTGGATGATATATTTTATAAATAATGGCCTGGGTACAAGCAGGGTCAGGCTCTACCTTGCCCATACGTCATCTTGGTGACCCACTTGCCCTTGCACCAAGTGCACGGGGGAGCCTGTATACACAATGGTGATCTGTAGTCGTGCAACTGGTAAAATTATAAAATGCTTTTTATGAGACTCACAGTTCAACTGCAAGGGCAGCCAGCTCTCCCTTGCTTCCTGTGCACACCATTTTTAGCCTCATTCCTGACAACTGTCTGATTTAGAGAGGTGTGTCATGAGCCAAAAATGGAAAGGAACTTTACTGCCACTGTGCTCTTAAGCGAGGCTTCTAACCCTAATTTGCCCAAAAGGAGCTGCAACACTTGCCCCTCTTACCCCTTGCTGTAGTACAGCTTCAGGATTTAAAGAGGACTGAGCCTGGTTTAGTCAGAATGGGAATGCAACCAGTGCATTGTCTGATGGAAAAGGAAACCATTGACCTGTTACTGAGAGGCCACCCGCTTAAGGAGAAGAACCAGTGGGATCGTTGCCATTTTAAAGGATTTTATGCTTTAAAGGTTTGAAAAGTTTGATAATGTAGGTGATGGAAATGGCCATTGACAGGAGTATTGCAGAAAATACTGACTCTGAAGACAGTGAGGGGCTCCCCACGGAGGGGCTCCCAGGAGGGGGCTCCGGCCCCAAGGACAGTGAGGGGCTCCTGGGAGAGGGCCCCGCGCCTGGGAATAGTGAGGGGCTCCATGGAGGGGCTTCCGCCCCCAAGAACACTGATGGGCTCCACGCGGAGGGGCTCCCCAAGGACAATGAGAGGCTCCCGGGAAGGGGCTCCGCCCCAGAGGACAGAGAGGGGCTCCCCAGGGAGGGGCTCCCCGGAGGGGGCTCCGCCCCAAAGTACAGTGAGGGGCTCCCAGGAAGGGGCTCTGCCTTCGAGGACAGTGAGGGTCTCCCTGGTGGGAGCTCCCCATGCCTAGACTAGGACTCTCAAAGGGGAGGGTTCCATGAGACCATGGAACGCTCCTGCTGGCCTGAAGGTTGTCCAGAGATGTGCGGTTAGGTGGGGCTTACGGGAAGCTGCCCTTTGCCACCACCTCCCCCTCCTCCGCCCTTGGGGTGGTGTTAGGGTGTGTTTGCGCCCCAGTGGTGCATCCTACGAGGGGCGGTACTGTCATGTCCCGGCAACGGCCACTAGAGGCCGCAATTGGTTAGTTGTAGATAGGTTTTGCTTTTGGGACTTTTATTATGGAAGGATTGGGTTTTTGTTTATTAGTCACAGGTGTCTTTTGTCTGGGTGATGTGTTTGTGTTTGGTGATTGGGTTTTGGGGTTTTACTTTGTGTATTTAAGGGGGTTTATGTTCTGTTTTAGTTGTGGGTCAATCATCACCATACCTTTGAGTTACTCCTGTCTCTTTCAGTGAAAATTCTATAGTATTTGAGTCTGGCTCGTGTGCCACTTTTGGTAAATAAAGAATGATGCACTTCAACTATCCTTGGTGTCAGTGTGCCTGCCCTGCGTGCGAGGAGAAGGAGGCTCAGCGTAACAGGCCACCTACTTGACAGAGAATCATTTTGCTTCATCTTGGTTTACATCTTTGGCATTGTTTCAGCCGCAGCATACCGTTGATATCATGGCCCTGCAAAACGCACCACCCATGCAGTGTGACGTTCATTGAAACTTTCAAAATTGCAGATTTCAAAAACGAGGAGTCAGACGGTGAGTCAGTCAGTCAGTTGGGTCAGTGACTATTTTTAGTCGACCCACTTGGCAGACCAGCAAAAATAGTTCTATTGAATGTCATATATTCTGAGACATTTCAGGTGTTCTTAGACAAGCACACATGCTTGAGGAAGAACAGAACCAGTCTGAGAAACCCCTGGTGCCCTGCTTAGAGATAAGCTCTGGCTTTTTGCCTGTAGTCCTTCACTTTGGCAGTAGCCATATGCTCTTAACCCATCTTAAACTGTCAAAATATACATTAGTTATCTGGACTAGGGTGGGAACATTGCTATGTAATGTTTCCTCTTTAATGTCAGTGCAGTTAGTGCTTGACTTATGAGCTATGTGTGTCTCTTATTAAAATGAATGAAATCCAGAAACACTATCATGAAGCACATTTGATATGGAAATTATATACAAATCAGTTGCTGTAATATCCGTAACAGAATATTCTTAACTGCATTTGAAGAATTAGTGTGCAAAGCTGTGGTAGCACTGAGCTGAGATGAAACAAGAAACATATTAGACTTATTAAAAGACTTTTTATTTCAATTTGTTTCTTGGTATCTCCTTTTACAGTCCCTTAAGGCCTAGGTAATGTTCATAAAAGTTTGAGGTTGGTGGAAACTGTGAAATTTCTGGTCTTCCTGGAGCTGTGGATGAAAGTGATTGACAATATTTAGGTTGACTGACAGGGAGAGTGAAGATGAGATCTTCGTCGACTGCAGTGGGATAGTAAAAATGACTGTTTTATTGACTGTGGAGGACAAGGACAACATTTTTATCGATCACTGCCCACTGGGGACCCCCACAATGCCCTCAGTTTTCATGCCCTATGCCTAGAAACTCCATTCATCTAAAAAATTCCAAGACATTTGGAAATCAAATTGAAATGCTCAAAATGCTGGGTTAATTTGGCGTGAATTTGGTAAATGAACCAGAAAGTTAATTTATTCCTTTTCTGTAACCACTTAATCCTTACTAAGGTTGTGGGTACCCGGAGGCCAATGGGCGCGAAGCAGGGACTCACCCTCGCTGGGGTGCCCGCCCACTGCAGGGCACACACACACACACACACACACACACAATTCACTCACACACTCACACCTACAGTCACTTTAGAATCCCCGATTCACCTGACACGCCTGTCTTGGGACTGAAACCCGGAGACCCCAAAGGAAACCCACACCACCACGAGGAGAACATGCTAACTCCACACACACACACACACACACACACACACACACACACACACACACACACACAAGACCAGGGCCTGGATTCAAACCCCCAACCCTGGAGGTGTGAGACGACAGTGCTGTCCACTGAGCCACTGTGGGGCCAACCAAAAAGTTTTTTTAAATAAAAAGGGTTCCCAGACCCTTTCACTATATTACACTGAAGTGCCAAATAGGTTCTAGCTGTGAAGTTTTGATAACAATTACCCAAAGCATAAAAAATCTGTTCAACACAAAACTGTACTTTTGCCTGTTTTTGTGACTCCTCTCTATGCTGAAACATATTTGAATACCATATTTGAATTATTTTTTATCTTAATGTGTGAGCTCAGTTAAACTATCCACTTTAGGCTATGAAAATGTAGATTTTAGTTTCACTCAATTCTGTTACCCAAACACAATATCTGGACCATGAAATATCTGGAAGCTACATGATCATCAGAAACGTTATCATCTAAATTACCTGAAGATTATGGAACAAAGAAGCGAAGAAAGTGCTCTCATACTTTTTCTTTATTTTAGGTGATATTGACCAACAAGGTCACTTTTAAAGTGCACCCCTTTAATTATAGGCTACAAATAAATTACTCATAAAAAATCATAAAAACAATAAAGTAATTTATTAGAATGCCCATTGTATCCTTGTGCCTTTAACATTAATGCTAATTTTTATGAGTTACAAGGGCTTAATGGCAGCCTTTGGGGAATCACAGTTGGGGATAATTACTGTAGTAACGAGATGGTACAAACAAACTCACACTAAAAGTTCTTGCTTAACCCTTGAATAGGACAGTCACAAATATGTGATGAGCTCTGGTTGGTTGCAGATGAGTTCGATCACATGTTCGTGATTAGAAAATTAGGGAACAGCGAGTTCTGCAAGTTCTGCCTAGCAATGACATTTCTGAACGTTAGAATGGAATTGTAGAACAGGGCAAATCTCCCTCTCAAGGGTATGCCATTGTTTTTAAAAACTCTCTCATCAGTGGATTCTCTTTTATATGTCAGATCCACTTCTGTTTTTTGATACGCTAGTCAATGAACAGAAATGGCTCTGTTTTATAATTGCTGTCTTCAAGACTTACCTCGTCTGACAGTTTATGATGTAATCTGGCTCATGAAAACTAGGGTGAGTTGTCCTGTAAGCTTAACCAAGGTCAGTGTCTATGTGATTAATGCCATATCTAGTTTGATTTGTTTGATGTATCATTCAGCTGTCAAGCTACTTTATAAGAAGTAAACTGTATTCTTTTTCATTTTCCCTCCTCATAGTGTTGGGACAGGCCAGCATGAGGACAATCTGTCACACACACACACACACACACACACACACACACACATACATACAAATATACATCAGTCTCTCAGTCTCTACACTTGAGTCTGTTGTCTTCTGTGAATTGTGGATGTGTATATGATTCTATGATTATTGTATATATACATCCATATGTAGCTATCCTGGTGTAATATCAAATGTGTCCTCAGGGTTCGGCTGCAGAAATGAAGGTTTGTGAACCAAATATTTCAGTTGTTGACTGTGTGAGGTTAGATTATGCTACCCTTAACCAATTATTTGGTTTATTAATTTCCTCTGGGATCAACATTTCTGATTCTTTTATTTAAGCAGCTCAAGACTCAAGTTTGTTTCTATGTATTATAACGGTATATATTATGTAGGACTTTTATGTCTTTGTACCCCATCTACCAACATATACAAAATGTTGGCTCTTTGATTACAGTTTGCCCATTGGATAGCAGTTTATTGAAACCCATCTCATGTTCTACAAAATAATCTTATTTGTACCTCACACTTTATTAATAGCTAGAACTTTTAGATTTTTAGAAAAGCATTGCTTTGTAGAGATGCTTGTAGGTCTTTCTCACCGGGAAAGTGTTTTCTTCAAGAAATGAAGCATCACATCTTTAGTCTTTCTGCTAGCTCAAAGTTGCTAATGAAGAAAATAAATGTGTGACTTGCATCTGTTTTAGGGGGCTTTGTAGTGTCATAGCCTTGTTGTGTGTCGAACACTTGCATTGTTACTGTGCTAAAAAGGGGCAGACCAGTTGCCGTGCTGCCTCAGGGCTTTGCGTAGAGATGGAATGCATCATGACAAGCAACTTTTGCCTTAAACACCCTTCATCTAGACCTGTGCGCAGTTTACAAATGCCTGTGATTATTCAGTCAAAAGCGAATGCTTATTAATCCAGATCCTCACCAGTCAGGCTGAAGCACCAGTCTGTTGGTGTCTGGCTGAGTGATATTTCATAAAGAAGAAAAATTGCATACCTCGTTCACTGCTTTTCACAAAAATGTGAACCTTGAATGAAACCAAATCAAATCCTACCTTAATTACTCTACATGGCAGCCTAATTACATGTAGAGAGGAAGGCATTCTCATAAACAGAAGCAGAGGTGAGTCCAAAGAATGTATAGCGCTTTTTAGCGAGCTCTCAGTTTACACAGGGAAAAGCCTGGCAGAGGTTTCTCAGTACAAATCAGTAGCTGTGGCCTCCTGTTAAACTTGGGGGGGTTCAGATTTTTTTTTACAAAGTACAACGCTGTGAATAAAAAGGTACAGAGTCTCAACTTAAAGTTACACCCTGCTGTGAGGGCTAGATTACGCAGACAGAAAAGAAAGCAATGTGGCGATACATAAGTCCTTAATTAGTTTATTTCCTTCTTGTGTGGCACAAGAACAAAAGTGAGGAATAGCAAGGAAGTAATTAAGTTCCTGCCTTTGAGCTTGAGCTTGTGTTTGTGAAGAATGGTGAGAACGGCTGCTAAGTAGCCGTTCATAGATCCGTCGGGAGTTGCAATAATACGTGCTACGTGAAGCTCAGGAGAAAGTCCTGCTTTCATTAAAGAACCCAAGATTATGCAGTTCAGCGAGGCAGAATAGGAGAAACTGCTTATTTACTTGCCATTTTGAAAGGCCTGGCACTTAGGACCCATTGTCAAACCGAGCATTACCAAGCATTGCACTTGTGTCCAGCTAGTTTTACCTGATTCTGATTGGTTGAAGAAGGACTCACCAAGAGCAGTGATCTTGAAACTAGCTCCCTAAAGAACCACGGTTGTAAATGACATGTTTAAGTGTGAAAATGGGTATTAGAGTGCTCTTAAGCACCTCACTGAGAAACTGAAACCTTTTGGTATTGACTTGCATGCTCAGTTGTGAACTTGCTGGACTATGGGATTGTAGGATGTTCCATTTCTCAATTTGGCATTAAAAGGGGTGCTCAAGTGTGACCTCCATGTGTCTTTACTGCAACCATGTGGCATGCAACAACTGAGCAAAGACCTAAATTATATGGACAAAAGTATTGAGACCCCTGACCATTACACCAACAGGTACTTCAATGGCATTCAAATACACAGACTTTAATATGGAGTTGGTCCCCCAATAACAGCTTTTACTCCTCTTGGAAGGCTTTCCACAATAAATTGTGTCCATTCATTCTGTAGAGTGTTTATGAGGTCAGGCACTGATGTTGGACGAGAAGGTCTGGCATACAATCTCTGTCCCAGTTCATCCCAAAGGTGCTGGATGGGGTTGAGGTCAGGGCTTTGTGTGGAACAGTCAAGTTCTTCCACACTGAACTCCTCCAGCCACGTCTTTATGGAGCTCGCTTTGTGCACTGGGACACAG
>JBBPCX010032826.1:0-15975 GCA_037974365.1 Hydrocynus forskahlii | reverse complement strand
CACAAAGTCTCACACACACACAAAGTCTCACACACACACAGACACACAGCATTTTGATAAGCAGCCTTTTCCATATCCATGCAAAAAAAACTTATCCTAAATTGTTCTGATTTGGTTGTGTAGACTGACCTGAACCAGGCTAGTGTGATGGTTTCAGCATGTACAATATGCCATACAGGTAGGTAGGTAAAGGTAAAAATGTTCAGAGTTAAGCAACAGTCTTTTTATGATAATGTTTTATGGACAGATAAAACCAAAGTAGAGTTCTTTGGGAATGCAACACAACACACTGCCTACAGTAAAACATGGAGGTTCCAGTATGCTGTGGGGTTACTTTGCTGCCACTGGTACTGGAGGCATTGAGTGTATCTAAGGAATAATGAAATCAGAGGATTAATCAACAGGTCATTTTAGAGAAAAACGCATTACCCAGTATCAGAAAACGAGGTGAAGGTCTTGGGTCTTTCAGCAGGACAATGACACAAAGCATACATCCAGCAGCACAAACAAATGGTAAAAACTGAAAAGACAGACTGTTTTAAACTGGCCAGCAATTAGTCCTCACCTAAAACTCATTGAAAACCTTTGGAGAGAGCTGAAATCCATCACCTGTAAACTTAAAAGAACTTGAATGCATAGCAGTGGAAGAGTGGCAGAAACTACAAGCAGACAGGTGCAAAAAGCCTCTAGAAAGATTCACAGCCTGCGATTATTATGAAAATTCTTTTCAGTAACCTTGGACATTTTATCAAAATGATACCAAATTGGTTAATTTACGTATAAGAGTCTGAGTTGTCTACTGTACACACAGTACTGCACAGTTCCTTCTTCTGGTACAACTTAATGAAGTTCTGAGAAAACTGATTAACAATCAGTAGATTTAATTAATTAGGTGACTAATCAGAATATAAAAATGAAATCACTTAGCTCAGCTGCTGTGTAGGGCTGAAACTGGCTTCCTTTAAATACAGCAAACATGATCAAGAAGGGTAAAATTGATGCACTGTCGCTAAAACATGCGTCTCCAAGTGTTGCTGGGGTTTCATAAGCCATCACTTGCAGCTGCTCTCTGTTCCCCTCCCTCCTCACATGGCCATTTTTGATGTGAACAAAATGCGTTGGTAATGAATGCGCTTCATTAAGCTGCAAAAAGCAGCGAGCAACCACCTGATCTTTATGTATGTGCTGTACTTGATCTTTATGCATGTAGCCTGGCATCACAGAGGCTGAGGCAGGGTTGATTAATTTCAGAGACCTTGCTTTCGGAGTAAATGTAGCCGCTTAGGTGGACTTCCTACAAGGCATTAGTCTAAGTATATGCGCCAGCAAACCACCACACAAACACACATCATTCATTGTCACTATACACCTTTCAATTCAGTTTCAGTGCCATTAACACAATGTGCAGGCACATATGCAAACGAAAAGAGGGCTGCAGCTTCACCACAACAGTTTAGTTAATAGCTACAAATAATATCATTTGTCTTACTTTCCAATCTCCACCAATCACAGACATTCTCTTTAAACAAGTTCAGTCAGGAATACCTCATGCCACAGAAGGAAAATGCAGTTCCAATTCATGCTGCCTTTAAAGAACAAATGTAAAGGTTTAATACCAATTAAGGTATTTTCTGAGGACAATACATCCAAAGCCAGGACGAAAATATTTGGATTTGCTATGCATTTCTCCAGTCACCCCTTAAGTTAAACCCCAAGTAAGCCTCGATAAAGATGGGCCTCATTAGTTTTAGGGGGAGCACATTACAATAACTAATAATCTATTGTTATTAAGCATAATAACAGCTCATAAACAAAACACTTAAAAAAAAAAAAACATACCTAGCAATGTGTGAAATACTCAGGCTTTTTAAAATATATATACAGTATAGTCCAGTTACTGAAAATGGGACCGAGAAGAACAATCCAGGCCTTTATCTACATTTTATGGCCAATTTAATGTTTTGGCTGCTCAATATTTTAGAACCTAATCAGGGTAGCTGATATTTCCACCACTAACAGCTCTATTTAGTAAAATTATCTTTTAACATTAGAGATCTTCCAAAGTACAAGGACTAGGATTGCACAATCTTGGGTTAAGCTGCTATTCAGTAAGCTACTATTCAACAGCACTGTAGCTACTTAATGAAACAAAACTACTAAAACTGAAAAATGTAGTGTGATATGAAAATAAAAGCTACAAAGTAGTATGACTGCATTGTTAACCCTTGACTAACCAATAAAACCCCATAGTTCCCATCAACTATGATAAACACTACTCTGTACAAGTGCTGGGCAATATACCTTTTGTACTGGCATCTTAGTGGCACAAAACAAAACTAATTTTTAGTTTTGAGCAATAGGCTTTTTGCATTGCCTTTTGTTTGGAAGATTTTATTTCTGACTCTGCATATAAACAAAAACACAGTACACAAATGTAAATAGCTAAACACAAAGATATACTCATAATAATAATAATAATAATAATTGATTATTAGAATAAGATCTAAAAAAAAGAGGAAGACAGCAAGGACTGTGGCGATACTCATAAAATCACAAATCACCATATCACGTTACCATACAGTGTCAAAAAGGGATGCCACTATTCTGAAAAAGGTTTTTTGACCCCAGAATTTGGAATTAATCTGTTCCATCTTAAAAATAAGGAAAAAAACCCAACTCCTTGAGCCACATCCTAAAGTATGGAAATTCAGAGAAGTATGGAGGGTCCATTCTATTAGTATTAATTTTTTGGCAGCACCCATGCCTACCAAAAGGGCTCGTCCCTGATGAAAAGAAAGTGTCCTCATTCCCTCAGAATAACCAAATATTGCCAGAGTACAATCAGGCTGAATGTTTGTCCCCAAAACAGTTTGCTATATTACCCCATAAAACCTGCAACACTGTTCAAAAGCAAAATAGATGCAATAATGAACTCACTGGAACATTACACCTAGTCACACAGACAGATCACATAGAAAGCCTTAAACTAATCATTTCTCTCTATGTGATTGATGCCCAGACTACCTGATTTTGATTTAATCCTATAGATGGCCCATTTGTCTTGCTAACCTCCAAGCTGTCTTACCAATAGGTTTACTGATTCATTCAAAATGCTTCTGTTTGAGTTTTAGCAAGATACTGACATGTTTACTAAGAGTAGCATTATATTCATATTTCAGTGACAAGATTTTGTTGTGATCAGTTTGTAGAAGATTAGACCTGACTGTTCACGTACTGGCATCATGTTTTCAATTTCTGTAAGGTACATGTTGAGGGTTCTCTCTTTGGATGAGATAATACAACCTCTCATCACAACTCTAAATGCCTCTTACTAAAAACAAATGTGTGAGCATCCCATTATCATAAGTGTTAACCATTCATTTCTGAAATTATGTACTTACTAAAGTGTCTTTCAAGAAGAGGATTAAAAAATTTGAAAAAAGAGATTTGAAAAATGTTTTTAAAGTGAAGTAAAACTGGGCTATGCGCTGTTCCTAAATTATTATTGCAATTCAAGCCACTACCAGAAGGCAATAATTCCAAGGATATCCGAGAGTAATAAATCTGAATATAGGCTAATGGACATGTGCATAAAATGAGGAATTATTTCCAGTGGGATGATGCAACCTCTAAACATCAATCATGTTCCTATCTATGATGAGGCTTTTTAGAATTTGGACTGAGGCGATAGAAGGAGGCGACCTTGTTGAAAGTAATATTGAGCATCACAATTTTTTTTACCTGTAATCATCATGTCTCTGCCTTACTGGTCAGAGCTTGACAAACCTGAGAGATCCAGTTGGACCAATATTTCCTGAAGAAAAATTATAGCTGCCTTAAGTGATTTCAAGTGAGCAAACACATGATCCCTCTTACCTACATGGCCAAGGCCTTTCACATTTCATGAGACAAAAGACAAGCTCCCATATGTGCTGCTGTGTGTCTTATTCTCAGATATTAACATAAAATAAAAATCAAATAACTTGGCTTCCTCTAAGTCACCAGCACAGAAAAAGAAAAAACACAAAACAGTATAACCAACATCAGTATATATAAAAAAAACCACAAACATCCCTTAACACCTTCCCCCTTAGATGTGCTTCCCCCTGGGAGAGTCCCCATCAGCCTTGCAAGCTACCGTCAAGGTTAGCAAATATGCTACTGTCGAGGTAATGTTGTGTGATTTGAAAAGAAAATACAAAGTAATGTGGCTACAATGTCCACTTGACTAACAAGTAAAGCCCCTGGCTCGCCTCCACAATGATGAACAGATAAGCATCTGTACTAGTGATGTACCCGTACCTGTATATTAGGCTCACAAAACAACACAGATTTTTAGTTTTTAGAAATAACCGACAACAAAACTGTCTTTTTAGCTTGTTGCATTGCCCTTTAGACTGGCATGAGTATAACATAATGGTGCAGATTGAGGCAGAGAATAAATGCAGACTGATGACACATACCATTCAAAAGCAGAAACATAGCCTTTCTACAGACTGAATTATTAAAGTAAAACAAAATAAAAACAAGCAAAAAAACAACCACAAGTATTTCAGGCAAAAGGAGCCAAATCATCACACAGGCGTGTCACAACAGCACTGGACATCCACACATTTCTGAGAGGACGATAAGGCTGCTCCCTATTTCACTAGCTCAGAAAAAAGTGGCCACTTACTAATCACATTGTAGTCCCTGGTGTGTGAGTACGAGTGTTTCATGTTGGCTACCGGCTGGTGCCTGGCCCTCTTGTTGCTGCACCGGCGAGAGTCATTTAACCACATTTAAACTCCAGCCCGAGCGCAGCTGCCAACTGCTGAGTGTCTGCAAGCTGACACGCAGAACTGTGCGCACACTCTCTATGACACACAAGCAGTTCAACCACTCCACCCCCTCCCTCCCTCCCTCACACACACACACACACACATACACACACACACACACACACACACACATACACACAAACATTCACCTCTCTTGGCTGCTCTATTCCTATAGGTCAACTCGCTAACAGATGAAAGCAACAGTGAGGGTGAGTGAGGGAGAGAGGATGCCAAAATGTAGTTATGCTCTTTCACTGTTAATGTGAATATGAGCTTAGATATGGTATGCTGGTAGCAGATCCTCATGCAGATACTAATGCAAAGAAGTCAATGAAATGGTTGCTAGAAATAAGCAATTTGTCTGCCATTAGCAGTGTGTATAGAATGATGTGTTCAACTTCAAAGCAATATCAAAGCAATATAATTCATTAGAAGGTTTTTCACAAAATATAGAAACATTACTTAATCAACAGACTTAGCACAAAAGGCAATGTTTTTCTATACACTATATCAATTCTCCTGAACAAAACTACATTGTTCCTGATCTTACACAAAAAATGCGCTTATGACCTAATCCGGGCTGATTCCAGTCTCTCACCGATCAGTAGACCAAGCTAGTAAGTAGACGAGCAGAAGTTCCTCACATTTAGATCATACTAACAGATGGCAGTGTTCTCCTGACTTGACCTGGCCTTTTCTATTCCTGTCCAACTCTGTTTATCACTGTGGCTGCAATTTGACAGGTTGCATTCATGTACACAAGTCAGGATTCACATGAAGTGTTTGGGATTTCATAAGCATCAATTATAGCTAATGCTCAACCGACGTGTCCTGTCTAAAGCATCCCAGCATGACGTATTGCTGACATAATGCATCACAATAATAATAGCTTTCTGTGCTACGCTTCTACCCAAAAGTGACAGCATGTGTGTTATGTGTTTCCCAATATTGCATACATCTTCATATACACAATAATATTAAAACAACCCGATTAATATTTTGTAGCCCCCCCTCGTGCCACAAAAACGGCTCAGCCCTGTCCAGGAATTAATGTAACCACACCTCTGAAGGAATTCAACACCTTGAACTCTTTAACAAAGTTCTTCCAACCATTCCAGAACGATTTTGGCAGTGTTGTAAGGTGCATTATCCTGCTGAAAGAGGCCAATGTCATTAGGGAATACCGTTAAAGGGGTGTAGCTGGTCTGAAACAATGCTTAAGTAGGTGGAATGTGTCAAAGTAACATTGAATGCCAGCATCAAAAGTGCAACATTGCCAATAGCATTACACTGCTTCCACCGACATGCCTTCTTTAAATGGTACATCCTGATGCAATCTCCTCCTCGTGTAACCATGCACATGCACCTGGTCAACCACATTAAAGAATTATGTCCACAATAACAAAAAATGTGATTCATCAGACCAAGTCACTATCTTCCATTGCTCCATGGTCCAGTTCTGATGCTCACATGCCCACTGCAGGCTCTTTCAATGGTGCCAGCATGGGCACTCTGACCAGTCTGCAACTGCGCAGCCCCATATGCAACAAGATACGATGCCCTGTGTGTTTTTACACCTTTCTGTCATACCCAGCATTAACCATTTCAGCAATGTTGCTCTTCTTTGAGAGTGGACCAGGAAGGCTAGCTTTCGCTCCCTACACGCATCGGTGACATTTGGGTGCGCGTGACCCTGTCGCCGATTCATTGATTGTCCTTCCTTTGACCACTTTTGGTAGGCATTAACCACTGCACAAACCATGTTGCACTCTATTTTTGCCAATTACAAACATGGCCACCCTTCACATTTTTAGCAGAACAACTAATACTAAAAATCATACTGTAATTAGTAAGACAAAAAGTGGCCCCCACCATCACAAACTGTGTTTAACATTTTAACAAAGTAACGTTAGAGTAAACAATTCAATGACACAAATCACAAGTTAATAACATTAGTAATGCTGTTGACAATTACAGCTTTCAGAAGTCTATGGTAAGAAGTAATTCAATTTTTGCAGCATTGTGGCCCTCATCCAAAACTGGACCCTATTTTGCAATGGGATTTTCAGTATTTGGGGTCATTTGGGATTGTTGGGACACAAAATAACCTATAATACCACCTGGTACAGGACGCCATTCATATTTCCTTTGTGATGTGTAATGCCCCAAGTTTCAGGTCTTTGCTATACACTGTAGTTTTTTCCAATCAAGTGATTAAAAAAAAAAAAACTTTAGGTTGTCACTTGTCTGTCTCACTAACATTGTATTTAATAAGCCAGAATCAGAACCAGAACAGGTTCTGTGCTAAACACGCTAGGCTAATGCTAACCAAACTACTGTATTATGTCTTATAACTATTAGCCTTAAGTACTTAAGTACTGATTTTACAGAGTACCATGGCTGTACCGCTGATATTACAGTTACAAATATGTACGCATATGCACAAGCAAAGAGCACTTTACACAAGACCATGTGTATATTTTATATAAATATATCCTATCTACAACATTTATAAAACAATTTAGAAATCATTTTAAATCATTAGAAAACCCTTTATGTCCTCGTGCCTTCTATAAGGGTACTAGTTACTAAAATAAAATTTGGCAAGTAATTTCAGACACTTCAGTCACCTTTTCCTGCCTTTAAACAAATGTTTTATACCTCACATTTTTCTGTCAGCTTTTTCAATTTGCTATGTGGACATGATCCTCAACTTACTGTATATTTATGACTATTATTTTAATTACTTCCTTAACAACCTCTGTGTCCAACATGAAGGTCCAGTTTAATTTCAAGTATGCAGAAGGGTAAAAACAGCAGCACCCCAACTCAGATCCCAAAGAGAACACAGATATGGGACATGAACTAGGGATGGGCTTGGTTATTTGCTTACATGGATATCTGTTAATAACTCAACCATGTGTGCCTTATTTCATATCTGTATGTAACTCATCTTACAAACGAAAGGCTCAAAACCATATTGAACAAATTCTACATAAGAACATAATTTGATTTGGCATCTGGCTTGGCAGATAACTGTCTCCTCTGATAACATTCTGAGGACAGTTTAAAAAAACAAAAAAATTTAAAACATTTTATGATGACACCAGTGAGAAACAGTGACAAAATATTGTTGCTCTTCTGTGCTAGACTGACCAGATGTCTTCAAACAGTCTGAGGTGCAGCAAATTAACAGAGATCTAAGAGGTCTAATATGGGGCTTGTGGTGGCCTAGTGGTTAGGCCCCTATGATCAGAAGGTTATGTATGGGTTTGAATTCCAGGACTGCTAGTGGCACCACTGAGGTACCTTAGGCAAGGGACTGTTCCCACACACTGCTCCCTGGGGCCCCTCGTTTGTGGTAGCCCCCTGCTTCGCTTAGGCCATGTCCACACATACACGGGTATATCTGAAAACTGAAATTTTCCATTACACATGAGCACGTTTTCAAAAATATCTCCGTCCACATGCAATTGCAAAAAACGCTGTCAAAAGCATGCCTGCAGGTGGCAATTTAACCTTAAACTGTACAGCATTAGAATGCTGTTCATAGACTTTAGCTCAGCATTTAACACCACTGTTCCACAGAAACTGGTGGGAAAACTGAGCCTACAGGGCATGAACACCTCACTCTGTAACTGTGTCTTAGAATTTCTGACTAACAGGCCTCAGTTTTTTAGTATTGGAACTAACACCTCCAGCACCATCAGCCTGAGCACCGGATTGCCACAAGGATGCATGCTCAGCCCACTACTGTTCACCCTGCTGACGCATGACTGTGCTGCCCAGTTCAGCACAAACCACATTGTCAAGTTTGCAGATGACAAAACAGTGGTGGGGCTCATAAGGAACAACGACGAGTCCGCATACAGAGAAGAGGTCAAACAGCTGGTGGTCTGGTGTCGAGACAACAACCTGTCCCTGAACATCGATAAGACAAAGGCCTGCCTTCCCCCTCCCACCCTTCTACCTGGGGACCATCGAGAGCATCCTCTGCAGCTGCATCACTTCCTGGTTTGGTAACTGCAACAGTGCTGACTGAAAGTCCCTTCAGTGGCTGGAGAGGACAGCTGAGAATATTCACTTATCTGCACTACCTGCCTGTCTTTGCTTTGTACTTAGAACATTTTACCTAGATGCTGCAATATAATGTTGCAACAGTTGTCTTGCTCTTTGTATGTCCTTGTTTAACTTTGTCTGTCTTTGTCCTACACTGTTTGCTTCAGAGAACGCTATTTCAACCCTCTGTGTACTTGTGTATGAGGCTGGGCTGACAATAAACTCTCTTGAATCTTGAAATCTTGAATTGGTGACCAAACAGAAGCCTTGGAGGGGGGACGTCATTACCAGAGACAGTGGGAGTGTCCGAAATCACACACTTGCACGCTTCGAACACTATGAGTGTGTCCGAAATCACGTACTTACGTGAGTGCACTGGAATGTAGTGCATAGGGCGCACTGAGCACTTCCTTCTGTAATGCACACTGCTGTGGGTAAGTGTTGTCCGAAATGGAACACTAACGTTTTGCACATAGCGGAAGTGACGGACTAACATTTGCTTGCGATTCTCCAGCCCGCCAAAATATCTGCCAGTTACATCAGTAAAATAATTTTATTAACGTTACTTACATTTATACGAACCAGTTGCCTCCGCTTAGGCTTGCATTTCACTGTTGGCTACCATTATTCAACTCTGAAAAGTCGAAAGTCCCTCCCCTTACGCTACGTGGTTAAGATGGCATCTGTTTAGTGTGTGTAGTGTGCATCGTTCTGCACCACATTTTTTGGCCATCATTAGTTCACCATTCGGGTATTTTAGCTTGGTTGTCACTGTGAACACACTATGCACTAAAACCCTGTGTCTGTGTAGAATATAATAGCAACTGAAGCTGACTCTGACATCTATGTCTTTCATACTGGATGGGCAGTAACTCCACGCATGAGTATAATCATGCCAAAACTTCTAATAAGATTGAGAGCAGTGGTACTTTGTATATATCGGGCATTGTAGATGAAAACCCAATTTAAACACAGCGCATACTGTGACGTCATATGAGTGGAGCACAGTATGATGCAGAACAGTCTGTTTTTCAAAGTCTTCGTTTTTCTTTGGCCAGAGTTTTCAAAATCTCCATTTTCACTGACCCAAAACACCATTTATGTGTGGACGAAAGGCCAAAACACATAGAAAAATGTTTTCAGATATACCCGTGTACGTGTGGACATGGCCTTAGTGCAAGGGTTAAACGCAGAGAAAGAATTTCACACAGTTCACACTGTGTGCTGTGATATGTTCACGCATGATTATAAGGGACTACTTTATATTACTTTGTTTAACTTATTTAAATCTTTATTGTTTACTAGGGCTCCTGGTTTGGTTCTTCCAGGTGTGGGCATCAAATAGAATTCAGTTTTCTTTCACAACATGGCAACTGTCACCTTTAAACCATCATTTGCATTGTGTTCATTTGAAAGAATAAAATGGTAAAATACATTGAACCTTCAGTTTTATGTTATGCACTTTTAAGTGCACAACACATATGCTGAAATTTTTTTTTAAAATTATTATATGTCCTATTATCCCTAAACTGGACTGGACTGATTAACTTTAATCATATTTGAAGTGTGGTCCGTGCAGTGCCATCTATGAGACCACAAATACCAGACTGAGACTAGGTACAAAAAACACTTGACTGGAACATCCCTATTTACACAGGCACATTTACTTAACAAAAATAATTCAAAAGCTACAACTTTTTTGGAATAAGACTATTGCAGCTGTCTGGGAACTCAAACCAAAAGCATTGTCTCCTTGACAATTAATACAAATATGTTGTTACAAACAGATGCAGTTGTACAACAAAAAATTGTAGCCAATGTTTTGCTTTATCCTCTTAAGGAAGGCACAAAACAATACAAAAACTGGTATAATCATCCTCACATATTTCAGCATCCTTACATGAAGGTCCAAGCTTGGTCCTGGAGTGCCTCTGTCATGCATAGTTTGTTCAAATAATCAGCTAAAAAACAAGCCCATTTTTGCCACTGTAATAACCCTGACAACTCTGGAGTCCCAGAAAGTCTACTCCCTCCCAGCACTGTTGACACAATTACTTTTCAGAACCACAAAACAGTTAAAGCAGTAGCAAATTTTCCAAACTTACCTTTCGGCATGAGCCTGCTGGTGGAGCCAATAGTGATGCCTGGGAGGCTGCTGCGTGCCCCTAGCGCAACTGTGGCTTCAAGCAGCGCCCCACTTAGATGGGCTGCTACGCTGGTTCTGGACAAGCTGGCCAGGTACTTAGTTTGGAGCAGGAAGGGCATCGGCCATGCTAGCGTCCTAGCCAGCAGCTTCCTCGATGGGTGTAAGAGGTGGACTTCAAAGCTCAAGGCAGGGAAAGCATCTTGGAGCTGGACACAGGAACAGAGGAATGGCACTTGGAGTTAGTGGAACTCTTAATTGAAAAAATCCTATCATTATTTTTTTTAATCCAGTCACAGCCCTACTGTTAATGCTGTGATAGGAAAGTGCAATGTAACATTTTTGAGGATATATTACAATAGTATAAAAGCAAAAAAATCAACTTCTCAAATGGACTGGAAATGTTCTGAGTGGGAATAATGAATAAATTGTGTTACTACTATACTACCATATTTTAACAGTTTGTCTAATTTAATAGGTACCCTTCAGTGTGACCTGACAAAACTAGAAGGATCAAAGTTAAGAAGAAGACACCAGAGCTCCTGTCATAAAAAAAAAACAACAAAACCATCCTGACAAAGGCAGAATGTGCTTCTGTGGCTTGGAGCTTGGTGGGGAGCATCCATTTATTTCAGCATTACCCAGGCAGGGTGGCATTTCTGTCAGCTGCTTCTAGGAAGGCATTACAGCTCACCTCTTACAACCTTCCAAATAAACTATTGACCTATCTTCAGAGTCACTACTCTCTCCAAATGAGAGTTTCACTGTCTGCATTAAGGCACTTTCAACTGACTAACTGAATTTTGTCCTGGACTAAAACAATGACTGGGCTCTTGAAGAGGGGTCTGAGATGGTCATACACAGCTTTGGGGTAGTATTGGTTCAGGAAGCACATGGAACACAACCTCAGTGACACTGGCAAATATTTGTACTTGACGTTTTAGCTTTCATCAGAATTACGCTTTTCGTAATGAGCTTCACGTCTCTTCAAACCATAGTTTTGCCACATATTCATTATGAAATTCTTACCTATAAGTCTTTTCCTCTGTAATTGAACCAATCATTGGACCAATTGGTGACTCGCCCAAGAAACCTGACTCCTACCCGCCGTGCACACAACATAAGTTATATTTTCACACAACACAAGTTACATTTTCATTTCGCAAACACTCAACTAGTTAGGTACTGGGTGACGATGCAGCTCTCTCTGGCTGTCTCTTAGGTTCAAGCTGGTTTAGCTTAGCTCTTATCCCGACAGTCTTCCCTTTGGGTAACAAGCTCAGTTGACTACTGCAACCTGAGCTTATCTACACACTTTATGGCTGTGACTACCACTGATGGCATATACTTTTCTGTGGCTGCGGCAATGCAAAGTTAGATAGAATCACATACACAGGTGCAGTTAGGGTAAGTTGTTGAGTGAAGCATGGTGTTGACTTAATTAAGAGAACACAAAAAAATGGTCACTGTCACTAGAAAATAACTAGCTCAGTTAAGTGTTTATTTAACTACACAGATAAAGAACGAACATGGATTAAGGATGGAAGCAGTTTTTTCAGTAGCATGCCCCCAAACCCTGAGTCACACTGTGTACCCCCACCACATGTGGGGCATGAATAAAGCACTTTAAAAATAAAGGTGATGCATAGCCTTCTCTTGCGACTGAATTATTTTCTTACAAATGATTGTCTAAAGGTCCATGCACAAATGAAAGCATTTTTTGCCTGAAAGACCAGCCATGGGTCCAATTACACTGCACACTCAAGTGTAGCTGAAATGATTGCCACAGCAACCAGGACGAAAGACTACTTAGTAAGTCAATTGCTTGGTACTCATTTCTCTCATTTTACAACAGTGTGGAGCAAAATGAAGGGTATAAATAAAGCATTTCAAAAATAATGGTTGATGCACATTATCAATGCTGAAATAATGAAGTACAGCTGTGCTTAACATCTTGAATCCTTAATATCATGAATCGTTTGCGGAGTCCCTCGTTGTCTTCAAGCGTCATCTGAAGACCCACCTCTTTAAGGAGCACCTTGGTGACTAACCATGCCTCTGTTTCTGCTTGTTTATTTCTCAAAAAAAATAAATAAACAAACCCTCTTAACCCCATCCCTTCCTTACTTTTGCCTTAACTTCTGACTTTTCTTTGACAGGTGTTGTTTAGGTGTACCTAGTGTGCAGTAACAGATGTGGACTACTTGAGCACTGATGTACGTCGCTCTGGATAAGAGCGTCAGCTAAATGCCGTAAATGTAAATGCAAATGTTTGCAGTGCAAGCACAACTGAAATCTTCTATGAAAGTATAACATCAGAGGCACAAGTCTTGTGTCAGTACAATATCTGTGGAATAAGCAGGTTTTTAATTCATGAGATGAGAGCAAGGCAATGCTCATCACATGATCTTCTGAATGTCTAATTAAAGCCCAAAGTAGAAGAGGTCCCTTTGAATGTGACAAACACAAAATATGTCTGCAGATTATGAAGCCCCTTTTTTATGGAATAGATTTCCTGTTTGACTCTTGATAAAAGACTGAGCTGCTCCTGTCAGATTTTATAGTGACCCCTGGGGACCCATATAGGTCCTGCACATTCACCAGTCGGCTCCAGTAAGACCCTGAAAATTGATTAGTAGTAAAAACTGCTGCGTTATTGCTCAATCAATAGGCCAAGAGTCCAAATCAGGTCTATGGGCAGTTAGTGGCCGTTGATAGTGGCCCAACCCTTGCTGCCACATGAGTTCCACCCAACTTGGAGCTAAAGAAGAGCCTTCAGAGACAGAGCCAATCCAGACTACTAAACACACATTAATGTCACTAAGCATGATTAACACTGAGACTGAAAGTTTCAGAGGATTATTATTGGACTGGCTGGCAAAAGGGACAGGCACAATACTTGTGAGTCACTGCGGTCCGTCTGCAAGAGACTGCATTGATTAGAGGAAGGCAGCTCAGATCAAGATTAAAACGTGGCCAAATAAACGCCGTCCAGTCTGTTACAGATCACAGAATAAAAAGTGTCCTCCGGAATAAATACTAGAGAAAATGAACAGGATAAGTCCCACAAACCTACACCACCTGGGAAAAATCTTCATTGCAGCTGCTACATGCATTTTTTTTTACTCCAAGTAAAAGGCATAGAACAGTTTCCTCATTAAGATCTGATGTATGACTTCAAATCATAAAATGTGCTCATATCATTTGGCTTCTAAAAATAGCTGACATCATCTTATGTGATGTCTTGTTTTTCCTGTATTTCTATTTTCCTTGGTTTTAATCTTGTTAGTTTATCTGTCCGACCTGTTCCTTGGTGCTAAGGTTTTAACCTTGTTTTTCCTCATTTCTTCTTGTTACTTGTGCCAGTAAATCTTGATATAACCTGTTTTTAATGATTTCATTAGTAATTATGAATTTCATCAGTGCTATCAAGATAAATATTACTTACTGCTTACTAACTTGTTTTTTGTTTTTTTTTGACCACAGGTAAATATTTTGTGACAAATATTATGCAGATAAGACTAGTTTGAAAAATTTTAGTGTCACATATTTTGACAAAATTTCATGGAAGGGGCTTATCAGTCCAAGTGAGTTGTTTCATGGAGAAAAGAAAATTCTGTTTATGTCTCTGTGTTTATTGGGCCAAAATGTAAAATGCTGTTATACAGTACCAGGCAATGTTCTACCCTGGGTCACTGGTTACAACATGACTGGTCTAACAAATTTAAGAAAACAGCTAAACTATTCAATTCACCAAAAATGGCATGTATTTAGTAATGCCTGTAGGAACTCCTTACATTCTTTGAAGTTTTAGTACACTGAGAAACACTCAGTTTTTTTTAAACGGCATAATAATCACAGTCCCGAATAAAATATAAAAAAAACAACAATGTACAGAAGTACAGAGTTAGCCACTGTCTGACATTAGTCATGTTTGCAGGAGGTGAAGCAGGGGCTTTTTACTGAAATAAACACCCTTGACACTGCTTGGGTCACTGTTGCAGCCACATGCTAACCACACAGCTAACAGGTGTATAATGCTCCTTCAGCTGCCTTTTGAAAACTGAGACACTGGGTCACTGAGTACTTGAGTTCCTGGTTGTTTACTATATTTTAGGAAATCAACTACATCAGTGGTCACCATCCCTTCTCCTGGAGATCTACCTTCTTGCCGTGTTTAGCTCCAACCTGCATTTAACATGCTGCCCCCTTCTTCGTAAATAACTGTATGGATAGCCAATCAGGGCCATCTGAAGAAATTCATTAGCTAGTACAAATGTTGCAGATTGTGGCCACTAAAAAAGAAAGTAGATCTCCAAGACCAGGGATTGCAAGCACTGAACTACATTATCTACTTAATCAAATGGCCTCAAATAATACATATTCAATCATATCTGTTCCCTTATATTCTTTAAGGCTTAATATAGTTTTTAGGGTGACTCAGAAGATTCAGCATTTATTCAATATTCAATTATTAAATCTTTTTACATATTTAGCCATTTCATGTGACAGATATAAAATGCAAATACATCTGAACAGAGAAATACTCTGAATATATAAATATAATTACAGTATATACAAATTTAAAGGGGACATATTGTGCAAAACTCACTTTAGTTATAATTAGGGATGCGCTGAATATTCGGCCAACGAAAATTTTCAGCCCAGACTGGATTAGAGTCAGCATGTCTGCCGTGTGGGCGCATTTCGATATATCTAAGAAAGACACGCGGAAAGACAATGCCAAAAGTTCAAGAGGGAGTGCATCCACAAAGACTTTCTCAACGTTGGGATTAATTTATAAAAAAAATCAAAACATCCCGATCAAGCACAGAAGAGGCAAGACCCTTCGTGCCCACCCACTCCGTATGTGTTTTTTTTGAAAAGGCAAGAAAGTTTTCCAGTGATTACAGTTAATATATGGGCTATGCCAGTCTTTGTTTTGATACACTA
>JBBPCX010032815.1:0-15976 GCA_037974365.1 Hydrocynus forskahlii | reverse complement strand
GCCATCCCAGACAGTGTGGGTTTTTTTTTTTTTTTTTTTTTTTGAGGAGGGGGGGTGCCCTTGCGAACGTTTTGCCCAGGGGCCCACACAACCCATAATCCGTCCCTGCTCTGAGCAGCACTTGACTCAATTCAGTCAGTAATATCACTGTGTATTTCATTGTTATCAAATACTAGTGCAAGTACTTTGTAGATATATGGCTCATGTAAATGCATTGTAAGCCATTACTTTTTTGTCATCAGTCTCATAACTTTTTGTGATTACTGGCAGTTTACAATGCCTATGAATGTTTAAGTTTAGACTAGTATTCGTAAGCTTCATCTTTTTTTTATGTTAATATTTTCCCCCAGGTCAAAAAAATTACAGCTTAAACTCATTTCATTAAAAGCCTTTAGAAAGAACAGACTGTTAGTATATGGAAAATGTTAAAAATGACTAAACTGTGGATAAGTTTAGTTTACGCATCCATGACACATCAACTTGTAATGCAAAAAATGTTAACAGACACTTGAGAAATCAGGCCTTTGGGAAATGCTCAGTGGTATGAAGGCACAAGAAGTTAGATGAATCATGTCAAATGAGTATAAAGTAGAGTGATTCTTATCTAAGTATTAATGGTGGGAATGGCCTTAATACTTGGCGCTTCAAGCCTGTTTGTTGGGTGTGATCTGGCAGTGAATGAGATGAACACTGCTGTTGTTTTGCCACTGATAACGACTATCCTGATTGTAAAATGATACCTTTGCCATTCATTCTGTGTTGTGGAGTCTGTGTGTTTATACAGAGTAGATGGAAAGAGCGGCAGAAAAAGTTCCTATTGCTACAGTTGCTTTTTTCCTTTTTTTAGCATCAGATTGACTTTCAGTTTCATACAAAATGGACATTCCGATTACTGCTTAAGACCTTAAGACACTCAGTTAAAGAACACATGCTTGAAATAATGAACCTTTTGGACCAATTTCAGGAATGAAAGTGTCAGTTTGGTAAAAATCTAATCTGCTTTGTCATCTATAAAAATCATCAGTGTGGAAGACCTCAGTAACTGAACATTAAAATACAAAAAAGTAATTGGTAACCATAGTATGACTCACTCACAGGACAACTTTCTGCTGCATGTGTAAATGAGGTACAACCAGGACTGTTAAGAATGTATTTTATAACTAAAGATGACTGCTAATGGCTCATATTTCTGACTGTATTCTATTTGCGGTGTGGGTTGCTTTTTGTGAGTGCCCTTATTGAGCGAAGAGTGTATACTTATGCTTTTGCATTTCACATGTATGGGTAATATTGTTTAACAATGTGTTCCGATGGTTATCTGCTCATGAGTATGAGCACAAATGGGTTCGGTAACACGACACCCACCTCTGCTGCTCTCTATCTAAACCCTTTTAGTTCCATCTATAGTATTGTGTTGTCTGGGAACATTACACAAAAGGAAAAAAATAAACAAAACCATATGGCAGAATACGTATTTGACTTAAAATCATGTTTTACCAAAATATAGTAGTAAACTGGACAGATCAGCAGGTCTGAATGAAACCAAATCGGTACCTCTGGATTAGACACGGCCCAGTGGGGGCCCGGAGGGTTGATACTAGCACAGAATGCTGTATGGGATAGTACTAAGAGAATAATGAAGGGGAGTACCCAGAGTGATTAAAGGGCTATCCAATTAGATGGGGGAAAATGGTATTAACCTAGATTTTTTTAAGATGAACAAATTTAATGTACCCCAGTGTGCTGCAGTGGGTAGTGTGTTGCCTCTCACCCCCATGTTTGGGGTTCAAATCTGGGTCCTGGCCCTCTGTGTGTGGAGTTTGCATGTTCTCCGGGCGGCGGTATGGGTTTCCTCCGGGGTTTCCAGTTTCTCCCACAGTCCAAAGACGTGTGTCCGGTGAACTGGGGATTTAAATTGACCATGGGTGTGAGTGTGTTAGTGAATGGTGGGTGGGTGTGTGTGTGTGTGTGTGTGTGTGTATGTGCGCCCTGTGGTGGGCTGGTGCCCCGCCAAGGGTGAGTCCCTGCCTTGAAGCTGTTGACCCCGGATAGGCTCCAGGTACCTGTGACTCTAGTGATAAGTGGTTACAGAGAATGAATGAAATGAAATTTAATTTGTTCTTTGAATGCTGCCATAGTATAAGAGCAAATCAAAATCATTACACTCTCTGCCCAGCTCTACCTTTTCCCCTCAGCCCTCCAATCACAGCTTGCCTGCCATTGCTATGCAACAGAGCCTTTTACGCCTTTTAGGTCTTTATCAGTGTGCCATTGTTTAAATGGGAAAATCCAGCTGTGGTAGAAAAATTGGGTGACTTGTAAAAGTGAGATCCATTCCCTGAGAGAGTACATAATGTAATTTTCTTTCCATCCAAAGCTAAAAACAAAACATTGTCATCAGTGGTCTGCAAATTTGGTACATGTTGTCTTCATCGGCCAAACATGTTTGTGGTGAGCGGGCACATGCTTCATAATGAAGGGTGTTTCAGTGTTGGCTAGTTTTATGTGAATCCAGCGTTCTCGTTGATGTGTGCAGTGTTATTTTGTTTTTAGCCTACGGATAGGCAGGGGTGACTGCACTGCTATAAGGAATAGCCTGATATGACACTGCAGGTCATGGAAATTGTCTACCAAGATGGCTTACCCACATTTTCTCAGGCCTACTCAATTAAAATGTTTTGCTTATGCCACTAGGACAATGGAGGAATAAAAGAACAAATGTAATCTGATACTGTTCTAACCTGAAAGATCACACAAATACAACAAATTCATGGGCATTTATGTGGAGCACAAGACACTATAAACTCTGCAGATTCAAACCATGCTCGGCCCTGCCCACTAACTGCTCACTTATGAGGATCACCGTTTAAAAGGAGCAGTGAAACAGTGGAGCTGCAAACAAGCCAGAGACAAAGGAAACAAGGAAAGTTCAGTGATGAAGAGATAGCAGTTAAAAAAATGAGTTTCATTTCCACCACCATTTTTTAGAAGGGTGTAATCCTACTCCAGCTAAAGAAACCGACCTGAGAAACAATGGCACAGCTCAAGAGTGCATATTCTGGCTGCATCATAACATATTTTGTGCAAAGTCTTCTCAGATACACAGATCTCATCCTACACCTGATTTTCAGAAGATAAAATTCCATTCAAAACCAGCTGCCCCTAGTTTCTCAAACTTTAGTGAACACGTAGTTGCAATTTTTATACTTCTACCCTCAAATGTTTTGCGCAGTCTTCCTTCTCGTGAATATGCATGAAGAACGGAAGTGTACTTTGTGTTTTTCCATGCACTCTGCCCATAAACTCATTCAGGTTCGTGCTCCAGTTTGTACACAACACTCAGAATGGGCCTTATTTGGGCCTGAAAGCGGTATCTAAAAGTCTGGCCTATTGTTTACATACTTTTTAACTTGTACACACAAATGTGTATACAAGAGTGTAAATATGCAGATGTATCTGGTTTTACGCTCCCTGGTTGAATTAAATAATAAATAAAAAGTGCACATTCTCTACAGAGAACACATTTATGCATTTTAATTCATAATGCACCACGTATTTGTCGAATTTAACATATTGAAAAGATAAATAAAACAATGTACTTTGACTGGAGGTGTTCAAACATTTGCAAGCGACCGTTTTCTTTGTATGGTCTGGCAAAGCTCTGGCCAGAAGTTCAAAGCGTCCAAAGATATAATAAAGTATAATTCATTCAATACTGCCAAACACAGAAGCAGTGCTCCACTGTTGAATTTGGCACATAACACCAGGATGCTTTAAGCTTCCCTTTAAACGCGGCCTTCTCCTTGCACTCTGTGGCAATATAATTCCCCACAGTCTCACAAGCATAATGGGATCATGGAGTGAAGTGGATTTAAGGTGCGTTAAAAAAGTTGTGTTTAAACCAGATATATTTATTTCTGTCCTGCCACACAACAGGAGTTTCCATTTGTCTGCATTTGAGATTGGTTTGATTGAGGCTGCAGTGTTGCTGCATGTGTAACAGCGTGTTTATCCAATCACCCCCTCCTTCCTCAGCCGACTCCTCCTCTACGTTCTGACTTCCATGCCAGCTCACTATTTGACTGGGTGGCTTTCTATTTGTTTTTGTTTTTTGTTTTGTTTTTTCTTCATTCTCCCCCAGACAATTAACTGGAACCCATAATGTGGGTGGGACAAGCTTTGCGTCTAATAGCCCAGCAGCTGAGAAGTCTGATGAGAAAAGCAGAACGGCGGTTTAAGAAAATCAGCATGGCTATGCATTAATACGTGATTAAATGAACTAAACAATAGGGCCCTTGTGAGCCTGTCTTGCATCCCGCCTCCCCTTTTGAGGATTTCCACCCGTACCTTTTCCTGCAGCTCCACTTGACATAACAGTGGACGTCAGAGAAAGGGGGTGGCTTCCACCATTGCACTTTGGCACACTAAGGGAAAGAAAAAAAAGTTCTCGGGAGAAGAGTTTGATGAGTGTGTGGGATAATGGGCTTTTTCAGGACCGGTTTTCACCGCCTTATGCATGAAAGAAAAGTCCCCATGTACTCAACCAAAAAGTCAATTTTAAAATAAAAATGAATCTGATTTTAAATGTAGGTAGTGTCCCTGTTTATGTTGAAACGTATTAACCTGAGGCCCATCTTTAACCGGTCATCTAATTTTTGATTGTTAACCTACATCTGTGGGCAGGAACAGAATCAGAATCAGAAAACCTTGGAGGAAATTGCTCATGTAATGTCTGCAAAGACACAGAGAGACCCACGGACAAAAAATAAATAAATAAATATAAAGTCTGAATAATATCTTAACGCAGAAAAAAAACGTATGAAACATACACTGTGCTTTATACAGAAATTGTGGGTATAAATACTATATGTAAGTAATATTAACCAAAAAACGAATTACATGATTCTTTTATTGACCAGTAAAATGACGTTTCACGTTACGAGAGAAAATGCTCAGCTACTTCAGTGATCTTCCCTAAGTTGGTGTGCCACTTGCAAATATGTTTAACTTTTCACCCTCTGATTCAAAGTATTTGGCGGAGATCAAAACGGGCTATTTCTTAAAACTGTAAATACAAAGATTAAAGTAAATTAGCCAGATAAAACAGAAAAAATAAACAAGCGCCACCCAGCAGTTGCAAGAATTGTAAAGAGCTGTGAGTTTAATTTGTGTAATCTTCTCTCATTGCACACAGTGGAAAGGAATGATGCAATGGAAATATGCTTTTTTTCTATTGGTCAACCCGATGAGGCTGCCATCTCACCATGCCACTAGTCCCTCACACATTTTGTTTTGTCTTCCCTATTGAAAATGAATAGGAATGAAATATCAGATAACAAATTTGAATGGGTATTATAAGACTCCCCAATATTCCTTACAGGGAGCTGTGTAATGAATGCGATGTGTGATGTCTGTAGTATAGGACCTGGAGACATTAGTTCTATTCATTTCCTCTGGATTTGTTCAGTGCTGCATATGCCCTCGGACCCCACCAGCTTTGTTGCAGTTGGACTGTCATCAGCCATCAAATCTTATTGATGTACTCACTGACACAATAATAAATATATGTAAAATATATGCAAAAAATATCATGACATTTACATACCAGTACGCCATTGCCCAACATGGTTTAATTATTTACCTACTCAAACACACCTGAATCAACTTACCTGTTAACTGCCAGGTTTTTGGCTGTATTTGAGCAGGGGAAATGGTGATGGACAAGGACATTGAGGACTGACGTTGATCTCTGTAGTAGATTTCAGGGGCAGTTAATGGCCTGGTGTCAGGATGGCCAAGTGGTCTGCGTTCAGGTCGTAGTCTCCCCTAGAGGCACGGGTTTGAATCCCACTTCTGACAAGCCATTTACCCTTCTATTAGGCCCCACGGTGCCTTGTGTGTGTGGAGTTCGTATGTTCTAGAGGGTAATAATTGCCTAGTGGGTAAAACACTGATGACCACAAAGTTTCGAGCCCCACTTTCTGCTCTTGACCCTCAGTTTCTCCTGCAACTAATGATTATAAGTCACTCTGGATAAGAGTGTCTGTGAAATGCTGTGAATGTAAATGTTAGGGAGTTGCCCCTGTGATCAGAAGGTTGTGGGTTTGAATCGCCTGACTGCCTCAGCAATGTACACACACTGCTCCGCAGGCACTGCATTCCTGGCTGCCTGTTGCTTCACTTGGGTGAATGGGGTAAATGCAGAGAATAATTTTGTGCTGTTCACACTGTGCTGTGGTGTGTTCACATATGACAAATGGACACTTTACACTTACACTATCATAGAGCCTCTTTCACTAAACCTTTCCCCTAAAAACTGATTGTCCAACTATACAGGTTAGCCAATCAATGTATGTCTGCACAATGTTGTGGGTGTGGGATATTTTTAAATGACTTAGCCAGTTTGTCTGTTTACTAAAAACTGAAATCACTAAAAGAGACAAATGGGACAGTGTGCAAGTCCACATTACCACATTACCTCTGAAAAATCATTCAGAACAGGCACATCTGCTTACCTAGATTTACTATGTAGTGTTGTGAACATGTGGCTGCTCCTGAATAATAAAATCTAAGATTCATACAGTCAACAGCTTTATGCCCCCCACAGTACAGGAATAATACTTTTTTTTTTTTACAAATCCATTACATATATTTGAAGCATTTCTGATTGATCTGTAGGTGTTAATAGTTGTAGCACTATTAGGTTGCTCAAAATAGTTTTTCAATGAATGCTGAGAATATTGAATGTGCAAATGAATTTGTGTGCTCTTTTCTGAAATTTTGGATAAACTGATCCCAGGATTCTTAAGAGTTTAACAGACTAAGCTGTCTGCTACTGTAAACCACATAGGTTGCTGCATGATGTAGTAACTGTAACTGAAGCACTTATCTTTTCAACCACTTGAAAAGCTACAAATTTATCAGAAGAATGTCAAAAAAGTGCATCACTGCATTTTCACACATTTTTTCACACATTAGGTACTCAATAACGGCTTGAAAAACACTCAGCACTTTTGGATTTCAAATATAAGTGCATTTCAAAGCAAATACTTGTGTGCTTTTATTCACTACTATAATGATATTTGCTCAAGTACGGTATCTGTTTTTGCAAAACACAGTAGTTCTGCACATTGTCCACCACTGTTGATTAAACCTGAAGACTGTTCAAGCTGAAACGCACAGTTTGATGGAAGTTTATGATAAAACCAAGAGATATGAATCAAGTGTTTTGTGGAGAATAAAGTTTATATGAGCTCAGCTTTCAGTTTCGGTCAAAAAAGTCAAGCAAATTTTTTGATCCCAGTTACATTTCTAATAGCATTCTTTTACTTGGGAAATTACACTTTTTAATTTTTTTTCTTTTCCCTGTCGTGTCGGACAGTTTAGCGAGCAGGATGTGAAGCTGGATGCCATGTTGTGCCAGACACCTTTGTTTAACCAAGCGGAGCTTTAACGGTTTGGTATAAGCCCATCTTATTACTAGAAATTTTGTCTGCATTTATTCATTTGATTTTTTCACATAATTAAGCCAGATCAGACAGGGGGGGAGAAGACAGAGAAAGAAAAGAGATAAAAGAAAGGAAAGGAAAGGAACCAACAGAGAGAGAGAGAAAAAGGGAGATTTCGGTAATTACTCTAACATGTAATTCCTTCGGTATAGGCCAAAACAATGGAAGGGCTCTCTTTGCTGTATCTACCTAGACATAGAGAAAATCAGCTTTAAATTTAAAACTCTCAGAAATAAATAGACCTGCTCTGAAGGCCTTGAGGGCCTAGAGAGTCCCCTCTGTCCCATTTTACATCAAAAGGAAAGGATTTTAGGTAGAGTTATTTGTGAGTTATTAGCCTAACTAAAAATCTGCCTTATAAAGATTTTGACTCATTGAGGCTTATTTGACAAGTCTAATGGATGAAGAACATCCTCAGCATTTATTTTTCCAGTTAAAAAAATAAACTTAGTCTAACAAGATCCACACCATTTCATGGTGTGACTATGTTTAAGCCCTAGATGTGGCCTCCTGGACAGCTCAGCCCACGTGTACAGCTTCCCTTATCACCACTAATGGAGCTTACAGTCCCCTTGAGCTTTCGTTTCTCGCCAGGGGGCAGGAATTATGGAAACCCTGTAAGACCCTTTTACATGAAACACCTCTGCCTGCAAGTCCCAAACTCATTAAAACAACACCCCCCGGCCTCTCCACTTCCTGTAGAGGTCAGACTGTGAGCTGGGGCCTCGAAGGTAAATTTTAGGGGCTAAGAGCTAACGGTTGGAAAATTAAGCATGAGCTGACGTGGGTCCTGCAGTATGCGCCCTCTTTTATCTAACCAAAGACTCTGGAAAGTTGGGGCCTGAGGTTTAGTGAGGGTACAGGGGACCAGCAGAGGTAGAGTTTGGTTTGGTGTCTGCAGTTTCTAATGAGTAAAGTAGCCACTTTTGTCACATGTAAACACAGCACAGCGTGAAATTCTTCACTACAATTAACGCATTCATCGAGTGAAGCAATGGGCAGCCAGGAACATGGCACCCGAAGAGCAGTGTTTGGGGATGGTACCTTGTGCAATGTGCCATTGGCAGTCCTGGAATTTGAACCCACAACCTTCTGATCACAGGGATGACTTCCTAACCACCAGGCCACCAGCTGCCCCGTACACTATGTGTGGGAAAAATTGTAGGGTATTAATATGGAGCTTGTGTCCTCTATGCTCAGGGACCAACAGACAGTCCAGATTTTTTACTGTTTCTGTCGATGCATTGCAAGTTGGTTTGGAGTAAAAATCTGGACCTGCTGTGGTACTCATCTGGGGAGATTTTGCACAAGATGTTAGAACGTTGTTGTGAGGATTTGATTGTCTATTTTAGTGTATACGTAGATACTGATGAGAGTGTGTGCAGCTGTGTCAGCAGTGGCTGCACCTTAAATTGCACATAAAGTGTGTATGACTGGAACAAGCCTTGTCAACTGACTAGTAGTGATATATATGCACACTACTACACACTGCTATTGCAGTCTGTATCTAATTTCAGTTATTTCCAGCTCATTCATGTGGGGCCCTATGAAAAAGGACGCTTGGATTTAAGTCCAGTCATCAGTTATTGAATGCATTGTACAATCTGGTGTATTTCTGCATAAAATGTAGACAAAGGAACAGGAAAAGTAAAAAAAAAAAAATATTGGGTATTATTGGCATATTATTTTTTTATACATTCAGAAAAAATATCCTATCATGACTAATTTTCTAATTATTTTTAAGACTAAAGCTATCAGATTTTCATATATGTAAAACCCTCATTGTTTATGGGTACGCAATACTTTGTATTCTGTTAGCAATGCAACATTTTTGCTAACATTTGTAATGGTTGCAAACCCTATTTAGCATCATTTGCAAACTTTTTGTGGCCCCATTTGCAAACCAGAAACAAAGCATACAGAGTGTTTTTGTCTTGAACAGGCATGAAGCAAACTATTGGCCTGCAGTGACCATTTTACTTGATCTGAAGTTATTTTTTTATCCAGTCTGATCAGTGGGAATGAGCAGAGATTTATATCAGCATTACATCATGTTTGATTATGCTTTCTTTGTCCTTTGTTATGTTTCAGACACTTCCTCACAAATCAACACACAACCTGGTAAGCACATCTTGGTACAGACTGCCAGCTTGTGCATTTACTGTGATTTCTGTGCTATGAGCAATTGAAATCCTTATCTGCATTTCATTGCTGTATTTGTTGTGGGGAGGGGTTTTATGAGGCCTTTCCTGCCTCTTTAGGCTGAAATGTCTGTAAATACCACACAGGGGCCTGTCAGCATTCTCACATCAGAGCTCACAGCTATTATGTTGGGGCAGCATGCATTTCTGTAGGCTAATTAATCATGAGTTCCCAAAGATTAGAGTATGTTGGGGAAAAGGATGCTCTGCTAAGCCAAGTGCAACAGACCGTAACAGACAAGATTAAAAGCATATTCAATTTAAACATATTCAAATTAAATAATGCAACAATAATGAGTTTTGTATAGTTTAACAACAACAATAAATGATTTCTAACATTATTATTTCTATTGGATTTTTGAATCAAGTGTGGTCAATATTGTATAAAACAACAGTGACATGCAAACTGCAGAAACAATAAACAGTAAAAAAAAAAAAAGATTTTTTTCCATGTCTGTATATTTACTGATCCACATGTAACCATTGTCATCCTTGTCATCCTCACCATTGTTCACACACATTTTTAATTTCAGCTTTGCAATTCCAGTGAACTGATTTATTATGCAGGGAGAAAAAATCATGAAGATGTGAAAGGCCCTCTGGTCCAAGTACTCAATATTTTGTGCCACATGGTTTGTCGTGACCGTTTGTCATTCTAGTTTGTAAACACCAGCTTTGTGTTTTGTTTTTGGAAGCAGATCAGTGTTTACTTAAGCCTTCTGATTAGGACTGTCTGTCTGGAATGTTTCCTGGTTGCTGTTTCAAGTGTTTTACATTCTGGAACATTGTTTCCCACTCTGATTAGTCGTGTGGATACTTTTGAGTATGATGGATCTTGGTTTGTTGCATCTACTCATTAGCCTTCCATCTCTGGAAGCCATCTCCTCTTATTTACCCTCAAGACACTTTCCCTTTCCACAGAACTCCTCAAGTCCTGATCACCAGCACATGCTACTTGTTAAATTAAAAAGGGAGGAGGCATCTCCCATCTAGCCCTACTCTCTCACTCACTCATTTCCTTCCCCTTCATTGTCACATTCTGTCATGAAGCATTATGTGGCGAGTGGCTTTGGAAACAGCTTGGTCATATGCTCCGCCCTATGCTCAGCTTTCATTTGCTGGTAGCGTGTCTTAGCTTTACTGCTTCGTTTAACTGAGCTCTTACTGGGTTAAATGAGCTCCCTTTGATGCCCAAGGAGCAATCAGGCTGCTCTGGCAGGGAATGACTTTCTGTGAGAAGTACAAACTACATACTATACCTAAAATGATGTTCTTCCTTAGCTGCTGTTGGAAGTTTGCTTCAAGGAACAGGGTTCTTTGAAAATCCTATCCACTCTGATGAGAGTCTGTATGTAGGAAACAACTCACTGTCTGACATGTAAAGAGTTCAGTGTTTAGAGAGTGTGTTTCAAATGCTAATGATTTTGGATGTGTATGAATGGTAACATGATATAATAAATATTTTTGTTGTGAAATCCACGTACTTAGTCTGTGATAAATAATATGAAAGTGCATCTGGGAGACTACGTTTGCTCAGTTTTCTTCTTACCCAAGTAACTGTTTGTTGGTTGAGCTTTCCTTGCTGCCTTGGTCGTCACTTCCTGTTTGTTGCTTTTTCCGCCCCTGCTTGACTTTTCTTCATTGTTTGTTCTTTGTTTTAGCTGCTAAAATGTGAAATTCTATGGAGTTAACCCACTGTTATTGAAGATTACTAAACTACTTTCGTCTGTCAGCAAGATGACTGAACCACAGACCCTAAGCAATGTAAGTTTCAGCGTGGAGAGGTGAGCCCGTTTTCTGCTCTGAGTGCTGCATGTTTAGTTCAGCATGTTTTGGCCACATCCAAATGTAGCACAGACCTGAGGCCTAAAGCAGGCTTGGGGTGCTGAATTGCTGGATGTCCAAGTGGTGCTCTGAAAACAATGTGGGTTTTAATGACAATTGGTCCATGTTTGAGGCCAGGCAGCAGACAGAGTAGTTAAACTGACCACCTAGATCTCATTCTGCTGAGACTATGTCTGTCTCCCAAACAAAACAAAAAGTGGACAAACTCAAAAACTGTGTTCTAGTACTTTAATCAACCTTTCTAAAAAACAGCAAACGCAGCACTTTAGATCTAAAGCTATGGCTGCTTAACATCAGATCACGTGCTCATAGAGTTGTTCTTGTAAATGAAAAAAATGAAACACTGACCAGAACCTTGACATCATATGTCTTACAGAGACCTACGTTACAGCTGACGAGTTTGTTGTAATCTCAGATCACTGCCTCTTGGTCATAATGTAAGCACATTCCCTCGCTTTTGTATTTGTTGTGACATAGCATCCCCCACAGCTCTTAGTTTTATTGAAAACCTCCCAGATTTATCAACGCCAGGTGGCTCTCCATCTGGTCCTGTAGACTTAGATACCCAAAATGAATGCTTAGAGAACTCTCTTTGATACATATTAGATAATGTCACACCTCTAAAGTGTAAAAGAATCAGACAGAAAACCTTGCACCCTGGTATAATGATCAAAGTTGTATTCTTCAGTGAGACATAAAAAAATTAGAGTGTAAATGGTGATTAACCAAGCTGGAATCCTTCCACTCTGGCCGGAAGGAGCACTTACTACGACATGCACAGCTTATTTATCATCTCTCATTAAATCAAACAAAAATAATCCCAGGTTTCTATTCAGTACAAATTCTAAACTAACTAGGAACCCGGGAAGCACAGAATCTCAGATGCCTCAGATACCAGAACAGTAAGGTCAAGCGTCCTTTTTCAGCAGACAGTAAAATGTGGTTTTATTATCTTTACTTGTCATTAGACAAAGTCAAATTCATTAGGCAATAAATTCAAACTTGTGCTGTCTGATTCAGCTGCTGCAGATATAATTTATAGTCCAGTTCAACACGTAGACCTCACTATGATATCCTCTCAAAGTTCTACCTGTACATGTAATTCATTTCCTAGAAGTCTGCTTAAAGAAGTCTTACCAGTAATAATACGCTCTCTTTTAACAATAAAAAACTCCTCCCTTAGTATCATTTTTTAACCAAAATTCTTGCAATTGTAAAGCCTTTGTTAAAGAAACCAAATGGTCCAACAGTTAGAGTCTGCATAACTGCATATAAAAAAGTATTCCAATTTGGGTTCCAGCCTCATCACTAGTAAAGATGATGAACTATATTTTACTGTCCATTGAAAAAGGACTTGAATCCTTGCTGGTTTTACTTTACCTTAATCTGGCATTTGACATAACTGACTACTCAATTCTATTAGACAAACTAGAAAACCTGGTCAGAGTTGCAGGAGCAGCCTTTTAGATCGTACTTGACTGACTGACATCAGTGTGAACGGGGAATCATCAGCACACACCCAAGTAAAATACAATCTTTTATTGACAATGTACATGGTGCCATCAGGTAGGATTATCCGAAAACATGGGATTAACTTTCACTGCTATGTAGATGACACAGAATATCTCTGCCAACCCAGATGCTAAACATAGATTAAATAAGTAGGATTGAATAAAGAATACAGAAGACTGCATGTCACGTAACTTTCTCTAGCTCAATGCAGAAAAAACAGAGGTCCTTCTTCTAGGCCCAAAAGCTCCCAGAAACAAACAGTCAGGTCTAATGTTTGATCTTTTGGGTTCCATTGTGTCTCCTATGTCAACTGCAAAATATCCTGGTGTCACTATCTCGTCGTCAGCAGATCTATCATTCGATGCACATTGTGGTGCTGTTACTAAAATATACAAAATACTAAAATCTACTAAAATCTAGCTGTTACTAAAATCTACAAAATATTGCTAAGCTAAGAAACACACCATGCCTAAATGATGTAGTTTTCTCCAGACGTGGTTTCTGTTGTGCCCTGCTGTCAGGCTGCTCCAACTAGAACCTGAGTAAACTAGTCTGGAATGCAACAGCTCGTGTCCTCACTAGAACCAGAACATCAGAAATATCCATACAGACTCAAGACAGTAACTGACACAAAATGTGGTTCCGTCTCAGTGATTCTGTTGCAATCATATCTTTCATTTTAATGTTATAAGTTAACACATTTTTTTCTTTTGCTCCAAAACTGCAAAGTTTTTAAGGTGGGGGTTATTATTTTCTATATCCAGCGTAATAAACAGCAGCTTTGTCAGTGACGATGGTCATGCTTTGCTTATTTCATTTTGGAGGACAAGTGAGACAAGCATGAAGATTCAAGCTGCCCTTAGGAAAAAGCACATGAATAAAGTAAAGTAAAGTGGCCCCTTATAGTCACGGGTGAACACACCATAGCACAGCACACACTGTGAACAATGTGAAATTCTTTCTCTGCATTGGCTGGATGAGTTCAGTGTGGAAGAACTTGACTGGCCCGCACAGAGCCCTGACCTCAACCCCATCCAACACCTTTGGGATGAACTGGAACAGAGATTGTGAGCCAGACCTTCTCGTCCAACATCAGTGCATGACCTCATAAATGCTCTACAGAATGAACGGGCACAAATTAAAACAGAAACACATATTAAAATCTATGCATTTGAATGTAATGTCATTAAAGTCCCTGTTGGTGTAATGTTCAGGAACCCCAATACTTTCGTCCATATAGTGTATGTGATTTGCTCTGTGGTCTGTGTTTAAAACCCGTATCAGCATCGTCTTACATTTGTGAAAACAATGCCTCCGCAGTTGTATTCTCCTCCTGTGAATGTGTCTTTGGTTTCTCATTAAGGTGAGCCACACAGCAGCACCAAGCTATATATGCCATTTTGCTCTACAACGCCTTGTGATACTGATATTCCCCTGATGCCCTTTTATTGGCCATCTATAAATTGAAGATAGGCTCACTGGGATATATACTACTTGGCTCGGTTGGAGGATTATTGGCTGGTCAGAGCTGAAAGATCCTGACATGCCCAAGTTACACAGGAAACCCTTTTTTTCACTGTTAGATGTGGTTGACATTCCACCAGCCCTCTCGCTTGTTGTCTGTGATTTATCGACATAATGTGTTCAAAGTGAATTTCACAGACACCTCAGAGGACTCGCCCATTTACCACTCCACTATCCTTCTGCCTCAAAGCCACAAACAGATAAGGAAAGTATAGAGGTGTATATCAGATGTTGCTTTGAAGAATTCTCAATCTCAAATTTGAGGTAAGAAAGTAATAGCCCTGACAACTTCAGCTTCTTTAATGAAAATGTATCTGTTTTTCAAGAGAGACAAGAGATATCTTTTCGCTACTGAAGGTTAAAACGGTAGGGTTTTCTCCGGGATAACAAGATGGGATAATAAGCTAACAAAGAAAAGAGAAAGTGTTGAACTACACTCACTTCATGGACACTTACCTGCCTCTATGCTGAAACTGCTCCTTTATCCTGCACTGAAAAAAGTAAACACCACTAGTTTGCAATGTCAGTGATGTCAATCATGAATTTTGCCAGGCCAATAAACCAGCTGCGTATGATATACATAGCAATAATATTTCTCATTTTTGAAAGATTTGGTTACATTTACAGTATATACAGCATACTGTAATAAAAAAAATAGACATACTGTTTACTGTAATAAAACAGACAGTAATAAAAATAAAGACACAAACAACCCGCCCTAGCAGTACAAACATAGCACATACTATAAGGATGTTCTCACAGTTAGCTCTTTTTAAATAAGTTGAACTCAGTTCTGTTGAAATTAAGCTCAAAGGGAAGCAGCTGCAAATGTGACCATAATGTAGACCTCAGTATTCCATTGCAAATCCTTTACTTTGATTTCACCACAGGTAGGGTTTTTAACTTCATGTCGCAACCTGCCTAGCGTCACCCCATAACCACGAAATAATTCACCCAGGCTTTTATTGCACATTGCTTTAAAATGACAATATTACCGTCTCTCTTGGAGAACGTACAAACCCATGAGTAATTGTTCTCCTGTGTATTTTGTTTTAATACGCTAAATGTTGGAACATTGTGGCTGAGTATTTATCTTGAGGTCCTTTAACCATAAAGTATGACACAAAGCACAGTGGGACTGTATTCCTTTCACAAAGCACAAATCAATTAGACACAAAGCAAACCACAAACGAACTGTGCTAGACCACCATAGGAGGTGGTCTGAGTTTGATCTGTTTGTGGGTCCATGTGGAGGTGTCGGAGTTTGCCATGTTCAGGGTGCAAACTAGGGGGTAAAAGGGGGAGCTATTAGCTCCCCTAGTGGTGACATGAGCTCCCCTGGAAACATGATTTGTGAAATTTTGAGGGAGCTCTAAAATATTGATA
>JBBPCX010032795.1:0-15977 GCA_037974365.1 Hydrocynus forskahlii | reverse complement strand
ACACACACACACACACACACACACACACACACACACACACACACACACACACACACACACACACACACACACGCTCGCTCGCTCTGTGGCCTTGCCAGAGGGCGAACAAAGGAGTATTTTCACTGGGCTGGAGCGTGCCTTCGAGTCAGAACTGAGTCAGAAATGCCAGGCTGAAAACAGAGGCAGCCATCTGTATTCCCGAAACGTCGCTCTTCCTCTCAGCGCTCCAACTCCGCACGCTTTCCGCTCACCACGGGACACAAAGACGCAGGCGAACTGGCACCGGCGGCCTCCAGTGCCTCTAACTGTGCCATTGAGTGTGTGTCTGAAAGCCCCGAATGAGTTTTCCTGGGTGATCTAATCCATGCATGAAGAGCGCAACCATTCTGCTGTTTTTCCCTCTTTTAAAGCGCCAAAAATTGCATAATATCTCCACACTTGATCAGACAGGCTTTGTCCCTGAATATTCTGAATCAAACCCACCGCCGTAAGACTGATGCACATATTTGCTTCATAAACATTCACAAACTACAGAGGCTTTAGACCAGTGAGAGATCTAAAAACTTTCATTTTTCAAAGTTTGTCATATACAGAAGTGCAGCATACAGTGTACAGTGAAATTCTTACTAGAACACACTAATGTGCAGTATTACTGATAAATTATACGCAGTCATATCTGCAAATATTCCCCCCATGTTCAACAATCTGCAGTCACTTTCGTCAGTCGTAAACCTGTATGCTGCTGAAGAATTCTGTACCCACTGCAATACAGGAGAGATACTGTGCTCCATCACACACCTCATGTTGAATTCTGTATATTGTCACTTGTACTCATTGGTTTGTAATGTTAATTGCATTCAGTGTCTAATGTTTATTGTTTATAGTCTGGAAAAGCATTCAAAGTAAGAATTTTATTGTACTGCACATCGTATATATATATATATATATATATGACACAAACTTTGAAACTGAAGTTTGCTCCTTTAAATCTCCCTCCTAAAGCCTCTGTAGCTTGTGAATGTTTATGAAGCTGTTAGGTGCATTAGTTGATACTGCATACCTAAACATTCACACGTTCGCCTTAGTGTCGAGTTCCAAAGCTCAAATAAATCGTCTTATTGGGTTTCTGACACATTTCAGTGCACAAACCCTGGAACAAAAACATACGTACGCATTTCTTCATGTTCAAAATATACATGCCATGGGTGTCATCTTGACTCGCATACATATTTTAACACCCAAAATCTCATATCATTTTTATGGCATTTAGATTTAAGCACATATAGGTAGACAAAGGTAAAATACATGCAGTTTTGTATAGATCAAATCTATGTAAGGGTGTCAATCTTTAATACGTACATATGTTAAACCTATTAATTAAAAAATTACACGGGCATTTCGAATGTAAAAAAAAATAATTAAAATGATATGCAAGTATGCTCATATGGAATATATATATGTAGTAAATATATTTCAATATGCCACTGATTTGCATATATGAGGATATGTTTGTGTGTGACTGTATGTATATCAAGTGTGTACACATACATAAACACCCATATGCATATCCATATCAGTTGCATACTGAATATATTTAAGCTTATTTAAAAAAAAATTTAATTTAATTTAATTTTAAAAATATGCTGTTGCAAAGCAATTATTTTTAGCTTTTTTAGCTTCCTAACTCCAGAGCAAAACTAAGGACACTGATCAAACATTTCTACATTATATCTAAATAGGCCTACATAGAAATTACTATATTTAGAGTGAGGGGGAAAATGATATACTATTTAAATTTTTATGAAACTCCTACTCGAAGTAAACTGTGAGCCTCTGCACTCATGACCGGTTAGAAGACAGACCCTCTCTGTGAAAGCCATCATTTCAGATCCCTCAACTCAAATTATCTTCACAAGCAGTGGTCGTGTTCTCCTTCACCCGGTCATTTCATTCTGGCCCGCGTCCAGACTTGTGCCCTTTCCAGCTTAAGTGATATTACACGTGCAAAGAAAAGAACACCCCTGAGAGCTCGAAGGAACAACTGCAACATAGGCAACTTTAAATTAGCAGCCCTACCTCCTCCTCCTAACCAGCACTGCCTTCTGCAGCTCTTAATCAGCCTCGAGTCCATCTGTTTTACGACCGCGCTGATGTCCCAGAGGTCAGGGGAAGACCAAAAGGTCATTTAATAAGGCCTCCATACTCTAACCAGGTCCAGTAAAACGATACGCAGTGTTTACTCTGAGAGGGGAATCCCATGAAGCAAGCTCATGCTGGAGCAGAAGGATGGCAGAGGAGTTTGACGTCACTTTAACAAACTGAAAAAGGGCCATGTTTGGACAGTACGAAGCACCAGGCAATACATCCACCTCCCTCCACCCCCAGGTCAAAAACCACAGCAAACAGAAACCCCCACAGGCTGATAAGAGCTGTAGAACATCCGTTTGTTCGGGTTTTAGTCCTGAAGACTCCAAACGTCAATGTAGCATTATCCATGTCACCCTGTAACAGGCTTCCATATCTAATCAAAGAGATGGGCAGTGTGTTATTCCTGCACTTAACAGTACCGAGACACGTTCTTCTGGGTATATCGTTAATATTTCTATTAGTTGCATTCATAACTAACGGCTACAGTTGTATGCAAAAGTTTTGGCACGCCAGCCGACTGATGCGTTTTGTCGATTCACATCCTTTTCCGGGAGACACACTTACACACAATTTAATGCACAATTTATCATATGAAATAAAAACAGTTATGGTTTCATCCTCCTCCAACATGTTAAATTCAGTAAGTGAATGGAAACGGTGTGGTAATAAAATATGCCAAAAGTTTGTTCTTTGAACAGGATGTTTCAGCCCATCGTCAGTTAGAATAGTCAACATGATGTAATTAGCCTGGGGGTATTCAAACGTTTGCATGCGACTGTACACAAGCCTGTCAGTACAACTAACCCTTTGCCTACACAAACATTAATAATGGCCTATTTATACAAGTGTCAGATGTTGCTGAGGTGAAACATCAAAATTGATCAAAGCAGGTTTGTATCTCATTAAAAGGTGTCATGAAACCCATAAACCTACAGACCAAGATGTCTCGTGTTTGTGTATTAATAGTCTACAACACTTGTTTAGTCTAGTCTTGCTGAGCAAACTCCTGTACCATGTAACACCTGGTGAAATTAATTCAGACTCTGAAAACTTCTCCATTAAAGACCACACAAAATGGCTCAGAGCAGGCGTGCCACATGGGAGCCTATTTATAGCATGAAAGGCAGACAGAGAATGAGAGAAAGTCTTGTCCAGGCACGTGTCCCCCCACCCTCTCAGCTGGAAACCCAGAAACTCTGGGGAATGACCAGCAGACACAAAGGTGATCTGTTATGTGACATGCGTTAGAACATTTCCACCAAATTATCTCTAGCTCCTCTGCAGAGACGCTTTGAAATACCAGGTCAAAGAGAGAGAGCCAGTGTCAGACCAGAGAACTGAAGGGACCTGCTGCACTTGATCTGTTGAATATAACTTTTTGAGGCCCAATTTGGACATTAAGTACTGGTGAGACTGTCCAGTTATGTGTGCTTTTTGTCAAAAATGGGAAGTATATATGGTATAGGTATACATTGGACCAGAAGCGTTGGTTTGGAAAAATTTGGGGCTATAATCTGTCACGCCTCCTTCAGTCAGAATCAGAAAACTTTATTGATCCCATAGGAAATTGTTTTGTTTTTTTGTTTTTCAGAAAAGCTTGGAATGAGGAATAATTATCATTATAGCCGGGGCTACTGGCTATTTTTAATTATTACTATTAACTATAGGCCCGGATGCTCAGGCCTAACAACGCCCCCACTTTGAACCGTGAGTGTGGACTTCCTCTTTTTTATTTATTTTGGGACATCTCACAGCAGTCAAAGAGCGCTTTAACGGCATTTGGCTTCAAGTCTTTGAGAACCATTTTTGGTCCAAAGTAACAAAAGAGCATTCAAATACGCCAAAACAGGGTAAAAGTGGGGAAAAAGAGGCAAAACAATTACACATCCCCACAAATAAAGGAGAGTGATGGGGGAGGGGTGGGGAATTGGCCTGGCTTTGCCCCAAGGGTGAGAGACTTACAGCCGAGATCAGATTTCCAGCTGCCTCTGGGGCTGCACAATGACCTAGAGTTACCCTGAGTGAGCAGGGTTACTAGAGGACATTCCACTGTACCAGCAAAAAAAAAAAAAAAAAAAAAAAAAAAACTTCACAGGCTCTCCTGGGTTCCGTATCACTCCTTGATGCCCCGTCTCATGACTTCTGCTGATGTGCATTGGAAGCAGTAGTGAATACTTAATGAAAACTTAATATTTAACATGATCCAGATCTTTTCGTGTAAGCTTTAACTGTGAGTAGTTTTAAAAGAATGAGCTGAAAAAAAGGCATACGATTCACATTGACTGGCTGGTGAGGTAGGAAACTATGCGCTACCAGCTTTTTTTCATAACCACACGTACTTCCCTCGTTACTCAAACCCTACCAATTACTCACTCACAAGCATAGCTGTTCTTCCTGTCCTCTCTGTAAAGTGCAGAAAGTAGCAACCTCATCAGCAGCTCAAGTGTGGCAGCCAAAATAACTGATTTCCACTGGCATAAGGAGCCATAAGAAATGTTATTCCACTATAAATAAAGCAAACTGTACCTAGGTGGTACCCATGCTGCTTGATGGCAGGGCCGAAACTGGGCCGCAGCCGAGCTGACTGCACTACTGCTTTCTGATTGCTCGAAATGTTGTCCCAATATGGAAAGAAGCCGCTGTTCTTTTTTTACCGTCCAAACAAAAACAATGGCGATACAAACTAACAACTGGGAAGTCAACGAAGTACAAGTACGCCTGTCTGAAGATAAATTTCCCTGGGATTTTTCTATGACACGAACAAATTTATCTTTAACTCATCACTTAACAAGTTATCTGGGTTCGGTTTTCATCACACGGATAAAGAAAGCAGAGAAAAAAATTAAAACTCAAACAAGACTATAAATGATAAGAGCACAAAATCAAAAGCAGCTCTCACAGAAAAACTTTCCACCAGTTCGACTCCATGGACATGGTTTTGGGACGACTGTGTGGAGAGAAGTGAGTCAGGACTGAGATACACTGGAACATCGAAACGTGCTGCAAGTTCAGCACCATCACAGTACAGTTTAGATACAGAACGGTTCCTGCAGACCTGGTACACACACAAACACACACAAACACACACAAACACACACAAACACACACAAACACACACAAACACACACAAACACACACTTACCTTGTTTGCTCCTGCAGTATTAGATGAGGTTCAACGAAGAACTTGACCCTCAGTCGGAGTCTGCATGGCGTCAGATTGTCCATCTGCTGGGAGATTCTGTTCCTCAGGTTCAACCACAGATTCTCTCCTTTACTGCCGGAGAACTGCAGGCCAAAGTAGTCCACCTCTATGATACCCAGCCGCCTACATACCTACAGTTGGAACACATTTCATCAATACAGGGACACGTCCAAGAGCCCACCTGTAAGATGATCTAAAATAGGCCTGACAGGAAAGAAAAGTTGACGAGGAACAAGGAATGAACCACAGTCAGAACTGTACACGTTATGGAAATGTTTGGCAAAATTTTGTGCAAAAGTTTGGCAAAATTATATAGTTATGGTGCAAACAATGAGCGATGTTAACGGTCAATTCTAGAGAAACGTACAGTTAGAATTGTTCACAGTGGGGGTGAATGTCCCTAAAATCTAAATTCTCAGAGAGCCATCAGTCAAAATAGTGGTGGATAGAATACTCGATGCCTCATGATAGTTTTTAAATGACAGAATTTTGTTTTCCCCATTATCAACATTCCAAGCAAACACATAAAAGACACTTGCAGGTTCTCTAGTGTGTTTGAGCAGTAACTGAAATGTGTCATTTGTGTTGTCAACCTGGTTCTCCTCATCACTGCTGTATAGAATTGGGTAAGTTTCCCCTAAAATGAACACCATCTCACATGGTTTCCAATTGGACATCTCTGTAATTAAAATCATGAATAAACGATTTTTAAACAATCAGTTTGAATTAACTACTAGTGCTTTGAGCGGGTTCATCATTTTCCCTAAATCTATAAACCTACAAATATAAAAGGGGTGCAAGCTAAAAGTCAATTGCCAGTGGGTTAAAAAGACCATCAAAAGTACCCTGAACATAAGCAGGAACTTTATGATTTGGAGGGTAGAGGGGAAAATTCCTCCAAACAACGAGAGCAGAATTACTTGTGTTGAGAAAAATACTATGTATAACTCTACCGCTGCTGATTGGCTACACTGTTAATTAGGAAATGTGAGTTATTTGGGATTAATATGGTCAATTATTCGATGCAGATGTGAGCCCAGTCTACAGGATGTGGTCCTGCTCAGCATCACATTTCAGTTCCCTCAAATGAACTATAGTAACCCCGGCCACGCTGCTGCTGCTGCTCCAACATCAACACACCAAACTACAGCCTCTCATATTCGTTTAGACCAACATAAAGAAGAAAACCATGCTTCTCGTGCTTTTCTTAATAGATTTAATTCAACCAAAGTACAAAAAACTCTTCAAAACCCAAATCCGACACTAAAAGCTTTAGAAAAACGACTCACTATCCAAACTCGACACTAAAAGCATGAATGTATAAACAACTGGGCAGCTAAAAGACAAGAAACGTCTTTATGCTTCTGTGACAGAATGCTATACAACATAACACTTAGCATTTAAATTAGGCTTCAGATTAGAATTTGCAATTCCACCTTAAACAGGACAGCAGTACTTCACTTTGTGGGTCGCGTGGCAGAATGGAAGTCAATGTGGTATTTAAGGTGGAACGCAACAATACTAATGTGAAGCCAATTTAGGTTCAGCTCTGTGTGTCTGAGGGAGAAAAACAAGGACAGGCACTCAGGAGCGGGCGCGCGCACACACACACACACACACACACACACACACACGAACTGACCTTATTCAGACAGTCCTCTCCATTCGCCTTGGTGTCCACCTCCACCTCCATGACCACCGAGTCCGGCCGCGTTACATGGCACAGCATGCCTGCACTTCTTTGGTCTACCGTTCCTGCAGTAGAAACAAAAACACACGACGACCTCTCTTCCTTCTTCTCCTCTTTTCCTCTCTCTCTGACTACCTTACACAAATCCCCCTCTCACTTCCGACAACCCTCACACTCTGTCATTTCTCTCTCTCCTGTGTCTCTGAGGCTCCCTCAGCTGTATTTGAATGAATTGGCCTTGGAAACTCCGCCCACTTTCAAGCCAATGACCAACGACATCCATTCCCTCTTTCCCACCCGTATTCTGGCAAACCTCGGCTCTTATTGACTAGTAGAGGCTCAACTGAGGAGCTGGGACCCGAAGATTAGCCAATCAGAGCTCAGAACTGGCTGTCAAGCCTAAAAACGGGTGGGAAAAACTCTGCGCTTCTCTGGCGCCACCTAGCATTTATGTACAACTGCCCCAGTGAGATGTGCACTAAATGGAGAAAAGTATTGGGACGTATGACCATTACACTAACAGGGACTTAAATGATACTGCAAATGACTTAAATACATAGACTTTAGTATGAAGCTGGTCCCCCTTTGCAGCTAGAACAGCTTCCACTCTTCTTGGAAGCCTTTCCACAAGATCTTGGAGTTTCTATAGGAATTTGTGTCCATTCATTCTGTAGAGCATTTATGAGTTCTGGCACTGTTGTTGGACAGGAAGGTCTGGATCACAAACTTCGTTCCAGTTCATCACAAAGGTGCTGGATGGGGTTGAGGTCAGGACTCTGTGCGGCCAGTCAAGTTCTTCCACACTGAACTCCTCCAGCCACGTCTTTATGGAGCTCGCTTGGTGCACTGGGGTACAGTCATGCTGGACTAGAAAAGGTTCTTCCCCAAACTGGGTCCAGAAAGTTTGAAGAATTATGTTGTCCGAAATGTCTTTGTGTCCTGAAGCATTAAGATTGTCCTTCACTGGAAGTAAGGGGCCCAAACCCTGAAAAACAGGTGCGTCCCAATACTTTTGCCTACATAGGGTATTTTCAATGTTCAAGTTTCATTAACTTGTTCAGAAACACCTGTATGTTGCCTTAGGACATACACTGAACAGATCTTATCTGGGTGGTATATTATTCACAAAACTCATTTACCAGCACAGGAGGTGCACAATTACTGCTAATGACAATATCTGTCTTTCTATGTATATCTGCATGTTGCAAACAGTGGAACATTTACATTTACATTTACATCTGCAGAAAACACAGTATGCTATGTACACAAATGTTGGTGTTTTAATACTATAAATAACCTTTAAGACAGTTTACTAGTAACACAAATAGTGGTTTGGAGTTGTTCTCTATACCGAGTCTGTTTTTGTACGTAAAACAGATCAGTAATATTGACATAAGTGGTGATATTTCACGTAATGAAATGATTCAGCATCCAGATTTTAAGGCAGTATCTGTATTCAGTCCTGCAGCTACATCCTAAAGTGTGATATTTCACTAAACACCTGTGCGTATCTGTGCTGTTGCGATAGGCTCCTAGAAGTGTTGCCAGATTGGGCAATTTCCCACCAAACTGGGTAGAATCTGTCTGGGTTGCTGGCGGTAAAAGGTCTTGGCAGACGAACATTGGGGCTTTTTTTAAAAGTATGTTTAATTGAGAAACTGCATTTCTTGATTATGCTGCTGGAAGTTTAATGCATCTAACTTCTCCCCTCATCCAATTAGTTATCAGACATTTCACCTCCTATTGAGAGGAGGCAATGATCCTCAGCCAATGACAAATTCATGACCTGGTATGGAGTCTCCAGGCCCCTTGGCAATACTAACACTATAGTTCTGCAATAGCTGGAAACTGGAATAGCCTGTGATCTGCCTGGCACAGTCTACAAACACATTTTTTTTGCAGTATTATTGCTATTTAGCCTTTCTTGTAATGGGCCTTTTATACACAACACAATTAAATCAACTATGTTCCTCTGAAAACTGTGGTGGTATCTTGGACATTATTATTTTGCTGAAATTATTTGTAATTCCTTTGTTCAGGTTTCAGCAAATGTCAGACAGAGAGTCTAACTTTTACGGAAAAAAAAATTTGGTTCTTCATATGTCAGCAGGTAACAAACCCAACAGTACATTACTGATACCATGCTGGGGTAAATTCTGTAATATTTAGTCTTATTACTGTAATGCTGATGTCCATTGTTTTATTTTATTTTTGTGCTTTTATTTGAATGTATTTTCATGCTTTTGTGGTGGGTTTTCAATACTTTTTTGGATAAAAACTACAGAAGCAAACTGGCAAGTTCTCTCATTCTTCTGCAAGCCCCAATAACCAATAACATCAATGATAAATAAGGTGTTATTTCACATTTGGTAGCTGTCCAGCGCTAAGCCCACATTTATCCTAACATAATGTATTTACTGTTTATCCCCCTGTAATATATGTATGACATTTTTCCACTGGCACAAGGAACCCTGCCGCACTGCGAACAAATGTTTTTCCATCACAAATATAGTGACCCAAGCTGCTCAGTGGCAGGGCTGAAAGTGGTCTGCAGCCGGCCTGACTGCACCGCTGCCTTCTGATTGGTTGAAATGTTGTCATGACAACACTGAAAGAGGCCATTGGTTTTATTCTCTATGCAAAAAAAGAAAATGATGAAGATACAAATGAACTGGGAAGCCATCGGAGTCATCGAAAGCACTACTGTCTGTTTTGGCTGAAGATAAACTTCAGTGGGAGGTTTGAAGAATGAAGGATGAGAAGTGGTCTTCTGTGTGTTTTTTTTTCTTAAAAAGGCCTCAGAACAAGTATCTTTTGTTCAGCTGAATGAATTTTGTAGGACTGTCTGATAAGCAACAATGTAAATCAGATCTTCATAGTCTATTGTCTGCAGAACATCATAACAGGTCCAGTGCTGAAGGTTTGAATTCCTCATTCCAAAGTTTTCTTGCCAAAGCCAAGGACTCACCTCCTGCCAGAGAGACTGCAGGCTAGAGTTCTGGAGTTTACTGCTCCCGTATCTAACACACATCCAGCCTTCAGCAGAGCCTGCGCTGTTGACAGTCAGGGTGAGACGTTACCCAGACAGCTGCTGAAGTGCATCCAGAGACAGTCATTTTCTGCTTAATGCGAAACTCACAATCCTCCATGGACTCTGGAGGCATGGACCTCTGAAGATGTGCTATAGAATCTGCACCAAGACGTTACATTAAATGGACTAGTTTGTCCAGTACATCCCACAGATATTCGATGGATGTGAGATCTGAATTTAGCCAAGGCAACACTTTGAACTCTTTGGGTCGGTTTCCCAGACAGGGATTAAGCCTAGTCCTGTGAATAGAGATTTTCCATTGAAAAGGAAAGGTAGTCCAAGACTAGGCTTGATCCCTGTCTGGGAAACAGTTTGTCAAACTGTTCCTGAATAGTGTGTCAAAGCGCATTATCCTGCTGAAAGAGGCCACTGCCATTAGGGAATACTGTTACCATAAAGGGGGGTCCATGGTCTGAAGCGATGTTTAAGTAAAGTCTAAAGTGGCCTTTTTTGTCATGTGTGAACACACAACAGGACACAGTGTGAAATTGTTCTTTGCATTTAACCCATTCACCCAAGTGAAGCACTGGTGTGAGGAGTGTTCAACAGGGCCTCAGTGGTGCCACTGGCAGTCCTGGGATATGAACCCAGTGGTGGGGTATGAGCTTTCATTTGCTCCAGTGCAAAATGAAGCAAACCTCAGACACTAAATGTGTCTTGGCTAATCAAATATATTCAGGTCAAGAAGCGACACATTTGATTAGCCAGAATTCGTCTCTTTGGCCGGGATGGAGGGAAAACTGTGGCTTCCTGCCCCATCTGTTTGCACACAAAGCAGAATGAAGCAGCCTCCAGACCCACACCCACCTGTCCCCTAACTCCAGGTGACGTCCTGCTTCCGTCGCATTAAGCACAGCGGGGAGACGGCGGCGGTTCGGAGGGCGAAAAACAAGCAGGAGACGCCAGGATGAATCTGTGCTGCCCACTGTCCGCTGCTTACACCCTGCCAGCTCAGGACACTCCGCTGCTGACCCTCCAACACCGAGCTGACAACTGACCTACTGCAGCTGGCTGCACAGGCAGGGGAGTGTGTGTGTGTGTGTGTGTGTGTGTGTGTGTGTGTGTGTGTGTGTGTGTGTGTGTGTGGCAGGTGGCCTTGTGTTACCATATCACATCACCATAAGCACAGCAGGTTGGTATTGCTTCAAATAAAACTAAAATTATTATTTTTATTGATTCCAAAAATAATTAAATGAAGTGTACCACATGTTGTTTAATGCTCATGCATGTGTTCTGAAGTCACATGAACTCTAAAACCATTCACAAAACAACTTATGCTAGGAATGTGCCAAGATGTTTTTTGAAGTAAATAGCATTGTACTGACATGAAGGTCCATATATTAAAGTTGTCATTTAATATCCATATATAAAAATGTATTTTCCCTGTTTAAGCCTTCTTTAAATTCACTCAAACCACTTCAGGAGTAATTCTGGAGATGCATGTTATGGCAGTGTAAACACATGAGTCTCTGTAAGGCCCATTGGACAATCAGTGTGTATACGTGTAATATAAAGACATTTCGACGTAATAGAATAGACAGATGTAAATGTGTTCATTTCTCATTTTGCAGATTACTTTTCAATTATGGACTCTACAATCTGATTAATCAACATGTTGCAGCATAACCATGCAACCTTAAACATTTATTTTAAGAAGGTAGGAACATTCAGTTTCACATGACATGGGCTCTTTAAATATAGCCAATACAAGAGTGAAATTCTTTCCTTCTAAAATCGATCCAGTAATAAAAAGCTTTGAAGATATGCAGTGAGCCGATTGATTTCTCGGTGGCCTTGGAGATGAACTTCTCCAGGCCATCTCTTAGGGATTAGAAGGGATGAAAAGATGGTTACAGACGCTGACTGACTCACTGGCTGCTGTTTCTCCTCATGACATTTCACTGGGCTCAAAACATCTAGAATGCAGGCAAACATGACGAGTTTTCTGTCCAAATCTAAAGCCATACTGGTCAAAAAAGTCAGTTGGTAATCAGTCAGTTTAGAGAAACAAAGAGGCAGGGGACAGTTGAGCGGAGGTCACGTCTTAGCTGCCTGTGATGTTTCCTGTGTTGAGGCTCTGTCATCTATTTGCTTGCATCCGCCAGAGATGTTATCTGCCTTCAGCCTTCACCACAGCTGTCTCGGTATATATGCACTCAGTAAACATGCAATGTCAGAGCAAAACACAAGACAGGAGAGTCAGCTTACATCCAGGTCAACAAAAAACATTACAGAAACATTACAGATAAAGAGGCCTTTTTCAGACGATATTGACACATAATGCATCCATTATCTGATCCACTTATCTTCAACCAGGGTGGTGGTGGTGAGGGAAGGAGGGGTGTGGGGTGCTGGAGCCTATTCTGGGGGTTTGTAGGGTGAAAGGTAGAGGTCACCAGTCCATCACAGGGCAGAAACACAGACACACTCACACTCACACCTACAGGCATTTTAGCTTTGGACTGTGAAATCGGAGAACCTGGCAGAAACCCACTCAGACATGGGAAGAACATACAAACTCCACATAGGAAGGGCTCTTGGTTGTCCCGGCTGGGAATTTAACCTAAGAGATGACAGCGAACCCCTCTGGGTCACTGTTCCACCCCATATAACTCAGATAACAGGTGGCCTGGTGGTTAGGGAGCAGCTCCTGTGATCAGAAGGTTGTGGATTCAAATCGCAGGACTGAGAATGGCACCACTGAGGTACCCTTGGGCAAGGTACCGTCCCCACACAGAATAAGTTTAAATGGGTTAAATGCACAGAAAGAATATCACACTGTTTACACTGTGTGGTGTGTTCACACATGACAAATGGCCACTTTACTAGGAATGCCCTTTAGTGACCATTAGTGACCATTTTGCCTGAAAATGTTTAAGAAGTTACACTTTTGGTTTTTGAAAGACAAAACGGTTGACCAATTACAGACCTACAGGTATGTACTGAAATATGAGGCTTTTCTCTCCTAACACAATTCATTTACACACTTAACTGTTCTGCCTGAATCAAGCAACTTACATCAGAACTGCCACTATAAACACCAGTCAGTTATTATATCCACCACATTTTCTGCTCTCCTGCTATTATTTGCACATTATAATTTCTTGTTGTCTACTTCTATTCTGCCTTTTTGCACACCTAACGACTGCTACAACACAGTATCTGTTATAATACTGTATTCATTCAAACATCAACTGCACTAAATAGTGTCTTGTCTGTTGTTTTGTTGCTCTAATATTTTTTTAATCCTCTCTTTTGTGCTCTTTACACTCTATTTATTTTATCCTGCCTGTATGTTGTTTCTGTTTCTATTCTTGTGTTGCTCCATGGTCATGGATGAACGTTTTTTTCAATTCATTGTCCTATGGCTGAAATGACAATAAGTTTTTTTGACTTGACTACTTGACTTTACATTATCAGTGTAATGGTGTTAAAGATGAGACAGTCCTACAGTGATTGACATATTCAAACAATGAAATGTTTCATTATTCATTACAGTTTATTTTTTCTGAGGAACATTAGTCATGGAGTTAATCATCGCAGTATCAAACTATGACTCAGAGCTCTATGAATTCTCCACTTCTGGTTTGATTTCACTTGAAAAACGCTTGATACGCAGAAGAAGTCAGGAGGAGATAGTCAGGAGGACGTCCAGTAAGCACGCAGAGACCATATCCAGCCAGTGATAAACGATGTATGGCATGACCAAAAACCTCAAGAAAATAAGTATCAGTGAAGATGCTGAAATTTGTGGTACGCACTGCAAACTCATATTATTTAAAATCAGATTTCTTTACAGTGGTGGTCAATGGAAACAGAGGTCAGTGTCTACAACGCAATTATACCCATTTTCTTTCATCTCTAAACACACCAGTGAAGCTACACGTCTGTCTGGAATAATGATCATGATAAAATAGTGGCAAATCTAAAAGTAATTTTTAAAAAGATTCTTTTATTATAGACATTCCAGCTGGAATGGATTTTTAAAATATGTTATATACCGAAATATTTTGACAAAGAAACTGCTTTGTAAAACAAGGCAACAGGTAATTTACCATTTAATGTTGTTAGTTTCTGTTAGGGTGCTTTTAAATCACTTAGGGTTCCATTCATCACCACTGTGAACAATTCAGGCTTGGCTAGTTTCTCCAGAATGGAGCATTTCATGTCAAACACACTCTGACTGACCTTTGTGATTCGTATCGATTGAGTTGTACAGGAGTTTTACAGGAGAAAACCAGTAGTGATCCCTTATTCTGTACATATTCTACATTTCAATGTGTACATATTTTCAACATATTGTCAAGTGTACAGATCGGCATTTGGCTATACTTGTCATCTCTAGATCTACGCTTTGTAATGTGTTCTTTATGTAATATATACTGACAATAAAATCAAAGGGAAATTCTCTGAACATCGTATTCTTGGCATTTGTTTTTATAATACATAATTGAACATTTGTAATATAGAATATCAGAAATCTGAAAAACCATTGTGTGCCCAGGACTGTGTGCTTTCTTGTAATTATGACACAGAGTGGTTATAAATCATCATGAAGATGAGGCAATCAAAATGGCTGAACAGCTGCATTCTGTCGTGGTGTGTGTGTGCGTGTGTGTGTGTGTGTGTGTGTGTGTGTATGGGGTAGAAAACGAAGAAAATATATTACATGACTGAAAGTACTGAAGCGGTGGATTCAGGCTGATGAGGACTGCTGTTGTTTTCAGTTACATGATGCCCTTTAGTCCACACCTTAGTAAACATTTAAAGACAACAGTGAGTCATACAGGGTCAGAAACTGCATAAGCAAGGCTATTATTATTATTAACACCTTCACACGCTTTGAGATGAGTGTGTGGGGATTTAGCACAATGCTACTACATGACTTATTCTACACCACAGGTTTTGCCACTTATGCATTTATTTCATGAACTGCAGATTTTTATTCTAGTTAAACTGGAAAGTTGTTGGTTGAACAGCTATAAATGAAAATCTGTGAAATAAACCCAGTTTCCTTTCTAAGATGAGAGAATCTGTAACAGTGCAGGTCTGACTCCTATTAACTGGTTGTTGGTGCTGCAGAGTCAAATTCTTGACGGTCCTTTAACTTTAAATGCACTCGTTACTGTTTCAGCACTTAATAGCTGCTTAAATATCTAACACGCGTCTGGTGATCCGTATTATAATTATAATTACATTAGGTGGCTTTTTATAGGTCAGTTGTGATGAAAAATGAAAAAAATGACATTTTCTGGCTAATAAAGACTCAAATGGTGAACATACTATAAATGCATTTGTTAGTAAAGAATATTGAGTGTATTTTTAGTAAATATTAAGTGAATAACATGTAAATGTTACTGCAGCAGCAGTAGAGCGAGTGAATCAGTTCAGTGTTCTGTGGTGTGATTTGCCATGGCTGATGCAGGGTGTGACAGTACGTGATTTCAGTGAGCGCTACAGTGGGACCCCCGGGGGCCAGACACACACACACACACACACACAAACATACAGGCATACACACATACACACACTCACAAATATACACACGCAGACACACACACACACACACACACACACTCACGCACACACATACACACACGCACAAACACATAGACACACACAAGGAACACGCCCTCTTAAACACACACGCTAAAACACACGCACACACACACACACACACTCACAAACATACAGGCATACACACATACACACAGACACACACTCCCACATATACACACGCAGACACACACACGCACAGGCACACACACACACACACACACACACACACACACACCCACAAGCACACACACACAGACACACACACGCACACACACACACACACACAC
>JBBPCX010032765.1:0-15982 GCA_037974365.1 Hydrocynus forskahlii | reverse complement strand
ATATATACATACACACATTGTTTTAATTTGTTGTTATCCTCAGTTCTCTGGCCATCGGGGTCCGCGGAGGTGTGTTCTCCTTGACGTTCGCCAGGCTGAACATTCGTCTGCGAAACCTCCTGTTCCGATCGCTGATGCATCAGGAGATTGGCTTCTTCGATGCCAACCACACAGGTGACACTGAACTGTGGAATAATTGGCGCTCCTCCACTGTGAGGGTTGATACAGATACGCTAGAGCTTCACCGGGGGCAGGTAGAGGTCATCATCTCATCATCACACCCACCTAACTCAACTCAACCCCAAAGACAAAGTAACAGGCCTAGTTTGGCCTTCAGTTCGAGTCATACAGCATCAGAAGCCACATAAACGAGTCTGTTCGTCTAAGTTTTTGAATAGTCTATGGTTCTTTTTAAATTGTAGCGTTATACTGTATAGTTTTTATAGGTTATTAGGCCCCTTATAGTCACATGTGAACACACCACACAGTGTGAACAGTCTGAAATTCTTTCTCTGCATTTAACCCATTCACCAAGTGAAGCAGGGGGCTGCCACCCACAGGGAGCAGTGTGTGAGGACAGTGCCTTGCTCAAGGGTACCTCAGTGGTGTCACTGGCAGTCCTGGGATTCAAACACACAACCTTCTGATCACAGGCTGAACTCCCTAACCCCTAGGTCAGCAGAGCTTTAGATGTGGGTGTGTGTACAGTTCCTTAATGGCTGTAACTTGTAAGACGATGGTGCTGAGGTTTTCAGGCAACTAGAAAATGAACACAATGACCTGGACAGCAGAACTTAAGCTCTAGGATTCGACCCCATGGCCTTCTGATTGCAAGGGCAACCATCTAACCACACCTCAGCACACAGTGTGAAATTCTTTCTCTGTATTTAACCCATTCACCAAGTGAAGCAGCGGGCAGCCAGGAACACAGCATCCGGGGAGCAGTGTGTGGGGATGGAACTTTGCTCAAGGGAACCTCAGTGGTGCCACTAGCAGTCCTGGGATTCGAACCCACAACCTTCTGATGGCAGGGGCAAGTCCCTAACCACCAGGCACCAGCTGCCCCACCTACTGAACACCTATAAGCTTTTATTACAGACATAGTAAGACCTTCTGCAGGTTCCTCGCCAGGTTTGTGAATAATTGACGCCCCTCTTGCTCTCTCTGCAGGTGACATCACCTCCCGTCTGACCTCAGACACCACGCAGGTCAGTGATCTGATCTCCCAGAACGTTAACCTCTTCCTGCGCAGCTTCGTCAAGGGCGTGGGCTTCTTCGTCTTCATGTTCGGCATGTCCTGGAAGCTGTCGCTCGTCACTATCATGGGCTTCCCGTACATCGCGGTGGTCTCCAAGCTGTACGGCGAGTACTACAAGGTCTGAAAGTGGTTTTCGTTTTGCTTTCTGTGAAACAATTCAAGAATAAAGATTTAGAAATTGCTTCATGGATGATCTCCATCCAGTCCCGTTCTTGTTTTAGGGGTTCTTCTAAACACACTGTGTTAGAATATGTTCAGATATGACCTTGAACATTAGCTCAAACACGACCACACACAAGGATTTTTTAACAAAAAAAAACGTGGTTTGTTCTGGATAAACATTCTTCTATGATGCTGGTACTCAACAACTTCGTGGGTCCAAAATATTAGTAGCTACCTGCAGTAAAATTATGTAGCATTGAGAAAAAATGATAAAGTTCTAATATAATTTTTGTATCTTTAATGAAGTTCTAATCAAATGAGTTTTCAGAATGAAGTTCTAGTAAAATTAATATCTGTACTGAAGTTCTAATAAAATTAATATCCAGAATAAAGGTTTTATAAAGTTAATATCCAAAATTCTAAGAAAATTTATATCTAGGTTATAGTTATAATAAAAATATAATATCCAAAAATAAGTTCTATTGAAATTACTATCCACAATGAAGTTCCAATAAAGTTGATTTCCAAAATTAAGTTCGAATAAAGTGAATATCCAGAATGAAGTGCTAATAAAATTAATATCCAGAATGAAGTTCTAATAAATTGAATACTCAGGATGCTTCATATGTCATTTTACCTTGAAGCTGAAAAATGAATTTACGAAGATAAATATGGTAAAAACATTTAATTTAACTTCTTGTTGCTCACAGAAAAATTGAATTTGGAATAAAGCATTTCGACAGTGTATTTTAATCTGTAGTTTAGTGTATCCGTCTACACAGAGTAATTTAATATTGAATATATCACCAAATTTATTGATGAGTGATAGTAAACAGCACATACTCTTTGGAAGTGAAATTTGATTAATATAATTGATCAATTCTGCTTTATTTGGTTTTGCAGAAATTAACCAAAGAGGTCCAGACGTCGCTGGCCAACGCCAACAAACTGGCGGAGGAGACGATATCGGCCATGCGGACGGTGCGGAGCTTCGCCAGCGAGGGCCGGGAGACTGACTCGTACTATGACCGCCTGCTGGAGGTCTTCAGACTCAACAAGAAACAAGCGCTGGCCTACGCCTGCTTCATGTGGTCCAGCTGCGTGAGTATCTTACATCTAAAAAGGAGAGTGGAGTGATGTTCATCAAATATTCAGAATCATCCTCATTGGACTTACGTGGGTGATTAAAGACCTCTGACCTCCAGACATTCATGCTCATAGATGATGGAGATGAGGGTTCCTCCAGTTATCTGCCCCGTCACCACCAGGTGTCCCCCAGAAAACAGGATGGCCACCCAAAAAGGAAGCAAAATTGATCAATTATATTTATCAAGTTTCACTTACCAACAGGATGTGCTGTTTAACGGGGCAGCTGGTGGTCTAGTGGTTAGGAAGTTGCCCCTGCAGAATTGCGACGTCATCATGAATAAAATAGACTGTAGTTACAAATATCATGTAAAATAGCATTTGTATTCCCCGTCACTAGTTAGCAGACATGTAGTACTTCGATTTAAGACCAAAATTATGTCATCTTCCTGTTCAAAGTTTTGAGTAAAAAGCAGTGGAAATGAGCCTCGTGTCATTGGTGCGGAGGCAGTAGCATAGCTCCCCGGGGCAAGCACCAATCCCCCTCAAACTTCAGTTAGATAGGGCTCTGTGAGACCTGTCCAATGACCCCTGGTTTGCCATAATAGCCCCCGGCAATCCGGAGTTATTAGCCAAAAACTGTTCACCTCGCCCCGCTGTCCCATTACTTTGGTCCCCCATGGACCTTCCGAGCAGCGAAGCTCCACGGTGCAAGAACCCAGACACTTCAAACTGCACTTCAAACTTCAAAATGCCCAACATTTTTCTACTTTACAGTAAGTCTCTATCTTTAACCCCTTTTAAGTCACAAGCTTTTGAAATATTAAAGTAAAAAAAAAAACCTGGTGCTTAAAGGGTTAAGAGTTCGAATCCCAGGAATGCAAGTGTCATCACCGAGGTTCCCTTGAGTAAGGTACCGTCCCCACACACTGCTACCAGGGCGCCCCTCGTGGTGGCAGCCCCCTGCTTCATTTGGTGAATGGGTTGAATGCAGAGTAAGAATGTCACTTGTCAGCCCTTGGTAGGGTTCCTCGTTCATACCTATACAGAAACACACAGAGAGGGAGAATCAAGAGGAGTCAACACATCTCTGACAGTCCGTGTGTGGACATAGCCCGGCCATGAAACACCAACAGGCTGTGTAGAAACTTGCTCCGTGTTGCCACTCGAAAGTGGGAGACACACAGTTCATTCCCTTGTTTACTCACGCTCCTTTTTCCCTTAAACTGCTCGAGTAGATACTCTGTTAGTCCCAGCCTCCGACCTGACTACTGCAGAGCTCAGACTATGAGCTTGGTGACCACGCAATGATTCCTAGGATCAGCAGGTTTTTAAACACACCTAAGGACTCAAACAACCAATCACACAACGTAGACAATCACACAAGTAACTCCCATCAATTAACTCACTACACAAGAAAGGTTGACCTGTCATCAGGTACCTAATGTTTGTCTATATAATAAGTACATTAAATATTGTATGTTTTAGGCTCATATTTTAATAAAGCTAAACTCTTTGCTAGAGTTCTGAAAAAACAAACTCACTTTATTATTATTTGTTTTATTTTGCAGATTTTCTTAAAATAGAATGAGGAATAATGAAGTGTGTTGTAAACTGGTGTGATACTTTTGATAGATTTTTCAGTTACGTTTGTCAGTATAGTTGTTTCATTGTATTTATGGATTTTTTGTAATGCATAGTGTGGTCCAGCCACATGTGCATGTCAGTCATGTTCAGAAATCTCCATTAAAGGCCCTGCTGACCTCCCGTTTGTTTGTGTTTCAGATTTCGGAGCTGGCTTTGCAGGTGGCCATCCTGTTTTACGGGGGGCACCTGGTGGTGACGGGGCAGATAACTGGAGGAACCCTCATCTCTTTCATCATCTATGAGCTTGAACTGGGTGAATGTTTGGAGGTCAGTGGTCTTTAATCACCCAAGTAAATTCTATTTTCGTGTTCATGGGGGTCCTTGTGAATGTGAGCTGTCTATATACACTAATCAGCCGTGAAAATGCAGTTCATGTACATACAATACTGTGCAAAAGTCTTAGGCACCTATGCCCCTTGTTTAAAGCCATTTTTCTCAGTGTTTGATACTTAAAGGGTCGGTTTCCCCGGACAGGGATTAAGCCTAGTTCTGGATTATGTAGTGCTGTGAATAGAGATTTTCCATTGAAAAGGAAAGGGTAGTCCAAGTCTAGGCTTAATCCCTTTTTGGGAAACCGACCCAAAATGTCTTTCTGCTCGCAAAATTAACATTAGACTAAATGCAAACTAACAAGAAAGGAGTAAAACCTAGTGTGATTCCGTGCTTGATTTAAAACCGATGTTTGGAGACACTGGGAAAAAAATTGGCGTTCTGATCAGAGGGCCGCGATTCCCTGCTGCACCACCAGGGGGCGCCAGTTCTTACCTGCTAATTTATGGTTGAGGGTGGCTAACAGCACACGAAGCAGCGTTCATGGGCTGATTATTTTTTTAATTAAATCACAACAAACAGTGACACACGTCTCTTTTTATTACTGATCTAAGCTGTAGTGTCTTGAAGTCTGTTACTGAGTCTTCTATGTATTTTGCTCCATATTTGTTTCCTGCATGTTTGTGTTTCTCTGCCTTTTTGTTAGGGAGCATTTCGTCCCTACCACTTTCTATTGACGTAGTTTTTAGCCCAGTCATTTTTTTGTTGAGGAATATGCAGCGCTTAAGGTCCCCAGTGTGGAACGCCCTCCCTGAACATCTGAGGAGAACACAATCCACTGACTGCCTTAATGAAGGACTTACACATTTACTTATTTAGAATTATAAACTCTTCTTAATTTAATTCATCTGTTCTTTAATTTTTACTTCTGGATAACTTCTGTAAATTGACTTTGAGAGTTGTGAAAGGCGCTTATAAATAAAATGAATTATTATTATTATTAATATTTTGTCCATAACACTTTTTGTTGAGGGACATTTCACCCCCACCATTTTTTGGTGACACTTCTGTCCCCACCTCTTTTTGCTGGGGAAAACGTGGTCTGCACCACTTTTTATTGAGGTACGTTTTGTCCCCAAATCTTTTTGCTGAGGGACATTTCATCCTCACCTCTTTAATTTTGTGTCCACCAGTTTTTTAAACATTTTTTGTCCCCAATTTACAAATACAAAAAAATTCACTGCCGCCTTCTTACGGCTAACAGATCCAGTCACCACATCCTTTACCCCAGTGACAAGTAATCATGCCACACACCTGTCCTCTTTTTAATCACCCCTCCACCCGCATTCCCACCACTTTTTAAACCAATTTGGACTCGATGAGATCATTTTCTAACTGAAAATATGTATATCCTCTGTAGGGAATGCATAGGTGCTATTTCTCTGAACATTGTAGTACACATTTTGTTCTTTGAATTGAGTACATTGAAACAGACACTTTGTATGTTTCATTTTATCCAATATGCTGAAAGTCAACAGAACATGTAATTTGACGTTTGCTTACCAGACTGACGTGGCTTTGCCTTGCAGAGCATAGCGTCAGTGTACACGGGCCTAATGCAGGGTGTGGGAGCTGCGGAGAAAGTGTTCGAGTACATCGACAGGAAACCCAGGCATGCTCTCGATGGCCTGGAGGCTCCGGACTCGTTCAGTGGCCTGGTGGAATTCAAGGACGTGACCTTCTCCTATCCCACTCGGCCCGAGTCGGACATCCTGAAGGTGCTGCTTCCGAAGGGAACCGGGTAACACTGAACTGTAGCGTTTTTAGGGCAAGTAAAACTGAACCTACATGCTTCATTTGCAGAACGTGTCCTTCAGCATTCGTCCAGGAGAGGTCACGGCTCTGGTCGGGCCATCGGGCAGCGGGAAGAGCTCCTGTGTGGGTCTTCTGGAGAACTTCTACTCTCCGCAACACGGCCAGGTGCTGCTGGATGGCCGGCCAGTGCAAACCTACCAGCACAGCTACCTTCATTCCAAGGTACGATGGATTCATCCAGCTGACGTAAATAAGAGTTAAACAAACGAATGATTACAAGTAAAAAACAAAAGAAGGGCTGCGATGACCCGTAACCTCTAGGTTTCGTACTCAGTCTTTAACCCTCTGGTCTTGTTGCAGGCCTTTTGTGGCCAGTTCACTCGCTTTTTTTGACCATTTTAGCTGCGTTAATGCATATGGAATAAAAGTTCCCAAGGGTCTGGAGTTTTTCAGATCTTGTCATTTTTAACTTCAACTCATTAAATATATCAATAATATGCTCCATACATCCAACTGTAACACTTGACTCCCTCGTGGCCACTTTTGGCCAGTTGAAACCCATGAAAACTACATTTTTTAATTCCTTGTTATTTACACTGTTAAATCATACAATTTAGGTTCAAATGCTTTAATTCTAAACTCAACACTTGAGAAATGTAGTTTTTAGTGGTTTCTACCAGATTATGTCATTTATCCATTTTTGGCCCCGTAACATTGAGAATATAGAAAATGGCCATTTTTGAGGTTGTTTACTAACAAGTGGATTTTTTTAGGTTGTTTACTAACAAACTGTTTTTTGAAGGATTAAAAAAAACCAAAGGAATAGATATTTGATACTTATGAGAAGAACTGATGTTGGTTAAAAACTTTATGCAGTAAAAATATCAAAAAAATTAATACAATTTATATTTAAAAATATATAAATATATGGCCATTAAATAAAATATTATATAAAATTGCTTGCTTGGCCAAAAATGGATACATTACATAATCTGGTAGAACACTAAAAACTACCTTTCTCAAGTGTTGAGTTTAGAATGAAAACATTTTACCTAAACCTGTATGATTTAACAGTGTAAATAACAAGGAATTAAAAAAAGTCGTTTTTAATGGGTTTCAGTTGGCCGAAAGTGGCCACGAACAAGCTGAATGGATGGTAAAAACGAACAAGGCCAGAGGATGAACTAAACTCTTTAATTTTATTCAGCAACATGTATTATTCATGCTTCTATGAATTATTCAGTATCATAATCTAGAACATAAAACCACAACTAAGTTACAGAAACAGGAAAAGGACATACATGTACTGTACTTGTACACTGTACTGTACTGGGGACGCCGACTCCCTCACTCATACGCCGCGTTACTGCGTATTCTTCCGCCGCCCGCAACCAAACTAGTTCGCTGCATAATCCATAAATACAACACTAACAGAGTAAGCCCAGACACTCACGTCTCAATTTTTAAGGTTTTTATGGGAGTGAGCGTCGTAAACATCGCATATCGAGACTGTTGTAACCCGAGGACCCCTGTACATTATAAATTATTCAATGTGTGCTATGAACTATTAACTAAATATTATGGCTTTTTCATTGTCTACTCCAAACTAACCAGTGAATATTATACATTTTTCAGTTTCTATTTAAAATATTCAATAAATATTATAACATTTGCCTGCTGTAAATGATTCAGTAAATATAAGTTATTGTAAATGTCTTGTAAATGTATAGTGTTACGTCTATTGTAAACTGTTCAGTGTTTTGCTCTAAATTATTGTTCAGTGTTTTGCTCTAAATGATCAAATATGGTACTTGGACAATATGTAAATCACACAATAAATCTTATGTATTTCTCTATCAGTATTATAAATTATTCAGTAAATATAAATTATTCAGTGTCTGTGATAAACTATTCATTGTTCTACTATGAATTATTCATTAAATATTGTAACATTGCTCAGTCAATATTATCAATTGTTCAATGAATGTTTTAAACAATTCAGTAAATATTGTAAAAATATTCAGTTACTACTATGAATATTGTAAAAATATTCAGTTACTACTATGAAGTTAATGAGTAATAGTAATCATGGCTGTAGTGAGGGACCTAAATTTGTTCTCTTGTTACTGTTTCAGGTTTCACTGGTGAGTCAGGAGCCGGTCCTGTTTGCTCGTTCAGTGCAGAAAAACATCGCGTACGGCCTCAGTGAGGCTCCGATGGAGGCGATCATCACCGCCGCTACCAAAGCCAACGCTCACGACTTCATCTGCCGCCTCCCCAGGGGCTACGACACTGGTCAGTCTTACTCCACGAAAGAACACCCATTCCAAACACATACTCGTATGTTTAATGCGGCTTGTTTTTTTCTCAACTCACCAGATCTTATTTCTTTGATGGAAAGTGGAGTTCACAAGTTTTATCAAGTCTGAAATTTACCTCAAATTTCCTAAATTACTACCTTTTTTTTGGCCACAATAATAAAAATACTGAAAAATTGCTGAATATTTTGACTTACAAAAAGATGTTTCCTTTTGTTTATAGTCTTAAATAGGCCTAAAACAAAGTGTTACATTATAAAAGATTTAAAATTGTTGTTTTTTTTTAGAAAGTTAACTAAGGATAACTTCATAATATTATAATAAACTGAATAATGTTCTATTTCTCAGTATCGGCTTCTTAAACTGCTCCACTCCCCTGAGTCCCACTGTGCTGAGTTGTTTTCTCACAGTGGGACGGAACAGATTTTTTCACATCTGGAGCCAGACTGGAGCTCAGTTTCCTCTCTCAGAAAGCTATAAAAGCTGTTTAATGGTGGTTTTGATGGTCTACCAGGTCTAGCACCCTCTCGTTTGCTCTTTTTAAATCTTTTATTCATTTTTTCTACTTCAGTTTTGGAAACTTCTTTTTCTCTGAAGTTTCCTCCACCTGACAAAGGTGGATGATCTTGCAAATGGTCTCCTCAGAAATCTCTTCTTTAGTCATTTTAGATGCACATGAGAGCAAGGCAGTTGAGGTGTGTGTGGGTAGCAGCTTGTGTCAGTGTGAGCTTTGGGAGCAGCTTCTGTTGGGAGGACACAGCTATAACTGGGTTTGAGTTTGGAAGGATTTAAGAGGCACATAAGTAAAGAGGGGATAAATTAAAGATTTTGTGTTATATTTCGTAGCTGATGCTTCTAAATGTGTTTCTTTTAACTAATGCCTGGGGATGTACAGTACTTTTTGAATGGTGCATTACTGCTTTATCCCTGTGATATCTCTAAGGTGTGGGGGAAAAGGGGACCCAGCTGTCTGGAGGGCAGAAGCAGAGAGTGGCTATCGCTCGCGCCCTGATCAGGAACCCACATGTGCTGGTGCTGGACGAGGCCACCAGTGCACTGGACGCCGAGAGTGAACACATGGTAAGTGGAGAATACTCCAGAAATAATATCTAAAATGCACTTTTTAACCTAAAAACAGATTAAACAGATTGCCAGTCCGTCACAGGGCAGACACACACACACACACACACACACATCTTGAAGCAGTTTAGCATCTCCAGTCCACCTGACATGCATGTCTTTGGACTGTCTCTGGAGCTCTTGGCAATGAATTCTTGCCAGTTTATCACTGATATTCTTACATATTCTTATTTTTTGTATTGGAGGTATTCAATCAAAAATTTCTTTTAAAAATGCAAATTAGACTTTATCTACTTAATGTATACATTTGCTCATTTTTAAAAGAGCAACAAACCAGCTGTGGGATGGGATGGTTCAAATGTTAGTTTCACTGTTTGAAGATTTTTGCTTTGACATTATTCACTAGATGGCGCTACTGTGAAACGGTCGTTGAGCTAATCTCTTAAAAGTGCTTCAGACATACCCCACTTCAGGGGCACTAGTGCGATTGGACATCAAGGGACACAGATCTTTTATTCTGTATCGGCCATGCGGGGCCTCACGGACACCAGGCTCCATGTGGATTGGTCAAGTATACAATATTGTCCAGAAATCAGTGGATGAAAAGGAAACTTAAAAAAGGTATAATAATACAATGGAAAAATCTACACTCATCATATTATTCAGGAATAAAATATCAGTGCGCCAGACGAATATCTACTTTGAAAATGGAAAAAAACACAAATTTGTGCCATTCTTTTCCATTTTATACAAGAAGGTAGCACAGAAGGAGTTCATGCATTCTTTCAGGATTTGCGAATCAGGCTTGGCCTCCAGTACAGAAATTTGAATATGCTAGTTTTCTGCTTCCAAAGATTCAACATCTTCAATGTCCCAAAAACAAAGAAACAGAGTTTCCTTTTGCACATAGACTATACGTCTTCATTTTGTATAATTTCTGGGTAGTAACATAGATCTTCATCAATCAGCTGTGTTGAATCAGCTTTGAGCTGTGTGTTTATAGAAGGACTATCAGTGTATAGACAGCTATAGTTCCATTCATCTCACTTCCTAGATCCTGGCTTCATGCAGATCTCTAAAAGGTTAACATTTCTTTTGACTTGTTGTTAAACGTATCTTGAGATCTGACCCTTTGAAAGGGTTGTTAACTGCTAGCGGTTTTACATTTAAGATGTTGAGCCTTAGAATGTATGAAATTCCATTATACAACACTAGTTGTATTTAATCAGTGCAACGTATAACATCCAAGGGAACGGTACAATAGCTCTCCCATTGGTCAGTCCTTCAGGAGCCGGACTGAAGATGTACTGTTTCAGATTAACCACCAACGTAATCAAGAAGAGCAACCAAACTGTCACATTCTTATTTACAGTGGGTGGGACCAGTTCTATGTGGTCCTGGAAACTGTAGAGACATCACTGACTGTGAAGATGAGCAGCAGCTTAACCAGTGGGCGTATACGATGAGCAGCAGCTTAACCACTGCATAAATAAGATTTTTCACCATCTCTTGTAGGCTATGGTGAAGTCTAAAGTCATTCTGTTGCTTTGTTCCAGGTTCAGCAGGCTCTGAATAGTGTCATGGAGAAACACACGGTGCTGGTGATTGCCCACAGGCTGAGTACAGTGGAGCGAGCCCACAACATCATCGTGCTGGATGGAGGAACGGTGGTGGAACAGGGCCGGCATGCCGAGCTGATGGCCCGTGGCGGGCTCTACCACCGGCTGGTCCAGCGCCAGCTGTTGGGGGTTGAATCCATGCCTAAGGAAATGGCGTGCAGCCAGGTGGAAGAACCAGATGATAGCAAAAGAGAGAGCAGTGAGGATGAACACGAACCGAAATATTGAGGAACCTCCCTGTCCTTAGAAGTAGCATAATTACAGCATCGGTTAAAAATTTTGGACACATTTGATTAAATGTTCATTTTTCATTGAAGGAGTGTTTCTAGGCCACAGTTCTGCAGGACGTAGTCTTTAACGCTCACGATTCAACTCAACAGCTAACGAGTTACAAGAGTCTCTGCAGAGCTGTGGTCCAGAATGAACCCAGCTAGACAACATGAAATCAAAACATGTTTGTAAATACTTGAAGTTTGATTTTGGAAATAATTTGAACAAAGTTTAGGCATCTCAGTGATGTCTCATCTAAAATAGCAGGCATGCTAGAAGTTAACAAGTCCAGCATAGCTAATACCTCACAATATTAACCAGTAATATCATGTTTCCCCCTGCTGCCACCCACAATGAGAAAAATGCTCACCTTAAAGACCCCCAAACCGCAACACCATGGTTTCCAAATATGTCACAGTTTTTAGGTGGTTGCTATGGTTGATAAGGTGTTGCAAGGCAGTTGCAATGTTGTCAGCATAGGGTGTTAGGGTTAGCTACGGCATCCCATGGAGTTGTGAAGGTCTTATATAAGGTTATACACTATATGGACAAAAGTACTGGGACACACCTGTTTTTTAGGGTTTGGGCTAGTCCCCTTACTTTCAGTGAAGGACAGTCTTAATGCTTCAGCAGAGCAAGACATTTTGGACAATGCCATGCTTCCCATTGCTGTGTTATTCCAGGTTGTGGCATGGGTTTTGCTGGGTAACTGCTACATTGTTCCAGGTTGGTGGTTAGGTTATTGCAAACATATTTCTGTCACGGTGACAAAAGGGGATATATAAACTTTTAACCACAAAGCTCTCTGGAATGAACTCGAAAACGGTGAAACCAAAAGTCCACCATTCCTGATCAGACTAAATATTCTAGAGTTGTTTCAGTGTCAGTTTCAAAAACTGTAGGATGATTTAGCACATGAAAAACTGACTGATAAAAAATAGAACAGAAACCAGATACTACTTGCACAATCACTAGAAAAATCTAAATTTCATGTGTTCCCTTCAAAACCAAAATGTATAAGTGTAGAAAAAATGTGTCCAATCTTTTGACTGGTGATCCTCTTTTGTGGCTTCTGTGCCAATTAAGATCTTTCCTAACAGTGTAAAAATCAAGGGATTTAGACCAAATGCGCTAGAACATTATACATTAGGCTAAATGGGATGTTGGCCAGTTTTCCTTAAAGCTTGTCTGATCTCATAACAGTAGCTATGAAGGAACACGTTTGTGTGTGGAGTCTGGACAGGTCAATTGTTTTGATGCTTGAATGCCATGGAATATGGCTGGGCAATCAACATCATGTAACACTGCTATATAGAGTCATTACGCCATATTGGCAGGGTTTGTTTACATGCAGCAAACACGCACTGAAAAATCTGAAAGGTTTTACTGTGTGTTTTAGATGAATGTTGGCTTAAAAAACCAACTCAACAGGGACGCTCAACTGTTCTTGGATCAAAATTGCCTCATTGATAGCATGAATCTGAAAAAACAACAAACACGCCTAAACAAAGAGAGGAAAAATGAATATGCTACTTCCTCTCCTGGATATGCTACTTTCTCTTTCATTCCAAGACTTTTTTCCTAGTAATTTTTTTTCCTGTAATTTTAAGGTAATTTTAACATTTTTAATCACCATTTTTAATGGTGAACCCCCAATTCACCTGATGTGCGTGTCTTTGGACTGTGGGAGAAACCCACACCACCACGAGGAGAACACGCAAACGCCACACACACATACACACACACACACACACACACAAGACCAGGACCCAGAATCAAACAACCAACCCTGGAGGTGTGAGGCAAAAAGGTATCATAACATAACATATCCAGCCTTATACTACCGTTAGCATATTGCACCGCTGAGCCAGTTGAATGGATCAGAATGAATTCAGAAACCGTGCAGTGAACATGAGACACTCCTCAGGGACGGAAATGTCATAGTTTATAATGAAAATGCATGTGCAAAAATGTCTTAAATGTCATTCTTATTTAACCAATAAATAAGCACTGATTTTAATCACAGTGTAGAGTGAGAGTTATTTGGGGGGGGGGGGGGGGGGAGAAAGCAATAAATTATATTGTAATTAATTACAGAAATGTTTGAGAGTTCACACCTTGTTGGGCCAAGCAAGCCACCCCCTACAGCACACGACTGGGAAGGTTGTTGTCTGTGAGGAAATGCAACGTCACTGGAGGCCCAGCAGTGTTTGCTTTTCTGTTCTGCTTGTTGAAGTCGGATTTGTGCCCATGCTGAATGGAGCTTCACGGCGGAGAAAACATTCCTTTCTGTCTTTAAAGGACCAGCTTCCAGGGAAAAGAAAGTGAGGCCATGAGGCCTGCAGGTGGTTAAGTGGTCTTGCCTGTGTCCTGCTACCTAAAGAGGACCTTATCTCCTCACTGAAGACCTGCAAGGGTTACAGGGGCTTGTTCTCCAAAACGTGTACTTTGTTAATGAGCAAAATTCTGGACACCGATGCTAATGTGTCCCTGTATTCAACGTAAGCTTGTAACTCTGAATGTCCCACCTCCAGGCCTAATCAACCAAGATTTGCTCAAGGGTGTAGAATTGTGACACATCCCTATCTATATCCTGTGAATTGTCCCTAGCAATGATTTTTAAACCAAAAATCCAATAAAAACGCTGTTTTCTGTCAGTGTTTGGAACACAAGCGGTGAACAGTTCTGTGTCTCTACTGCAAGTCTCGCCTTCCTAACGCATTTTCATTATTTGATTGGCTGTGCTGTTTTTTGAGAACCTGTGATTGACTGAGGCTGTATCAGACTGACCTCAAGCCATGCGTTTAAATTGGTGGAAGAGTCTTTAAGAAGCTCCAGAGCTCGGTGCAGTAGTTCGTGTGGATGTAGGAGAGAAAGAGGACGAGATTATACGAACAATTCTGTGCTCGAAAATAAGGAACACATCACTTTTGTTGTTGTGGATTCAATAAGAGACTAGTGTTGAACAGTAACCCATCCTTGTATTTATGATGTGTTTATAGTTAACAATATTTTTATGTTTAGATGAAATTACGAATTCCTACATTGTTGGTTTGAAAAGGTAACTGTACCATCTTTAAAATTGTAACTTCAAGGTTCCAGTCAGGTGAGAAATTAAAATCCAGAGTTTCTTGTGTTCTGTGATTATTGGTTACGATGACAACAGTACCAGCCTGTAGGTTCCCCCCATGTGTTCTATATACATGTAGTTTGATGTTAATGTATGAAAGATGTTAGTGATTCACCAATGTGGGACGGTAAATACTATCTGTACGTTTAAGTTACCTCTTATTTCACTAACAGCGTAGCGCGATGCTAACATAAGGTGGTTTCTGGAATGACGGCGGTCGAGACATATCATTATAATATCCGCTGTGTTTATCAATGAAACGGACAGTACCAGGTTCACGGTAACTGTTGTACTATAAAATACGATGAAGAGTCGTATTTCTCAGACAGGTTACAGTGGGAGCCCACGCTCAATGTCTGCTAAACAAGCGGCATGTTCAGTGTGTGACATTAAAACTAATTTGTACTTTTGTCCATCTCATAAAAGCTGCATCCCAGAAGACTTTAGGCCTACAGGTCAGGTCCCCAGTCTCGTAGCCTCACCCCTGATTCAGACCCTGGGTGACCTCCTGGCTTGAAAAGACTTGGGTGGCTAAAACACTCTTATATAAACCCAATGATCACAGTTGTAGGTTCAAGCCTGCTCTGGATAGGGGTGTCTGCCAAATGCCATAAATGTGAATGCTTAAACTATACTCTATACAAAGCTGTCAAATAATAGAGACTTTATTTTATAATTCTGATTCTTTTAAATATTCAAAGTGTGAAATATCATTGAAGTAAGAGTACCAACAACATATTATTTTAGCAGATTTTGATAGGTTGTTTTCAGTATAGCCATTTAGGTAGCCATCGATTTTCGTTAAACAGTAGAACTGCAAAACAGCGCCCCCTAGGGTTGCAGAATTCAATGGTTGCAAAAATGTAACAGTGTAAGGTAATTCAGAGCTCCCACTTCCCACGTCCGAGTTTAGTCAAATGCTGAATTCTGCTAATTTTTAAAGACACCTGAAAACACAAAAATGAGAAGCAGAATCGTAATCTCATGGTGCTTTTCCACTGGCACAGGGAACTGTGCTGTACCACAAGCCAGTGTTTCTCCATTACAAATAAAGTGACCCAAACCCAAGTTGCTCTATGGCAGGGCTGAAAGCGGGCCGCAGCTGAGCCAACTGCATCACTGTTTTCTGATTGGTCAAAATGTTTCATCGCTACATGGAAAGAGGACACTGTTTATTTACTGTCTGCACAAAAACAACAACGGAGACACAAACTAACAGCTGGGAAGTGACGGAGTTCAAGCTCGAACTATCTGTTTGGGCTGAAGATAAATTTCAGTGTTAGTTTTCTACGACTCTAACAAATTTATCTTTAACTCTGTGAGAAAC
>JBBPCX010032744.1:0-15983 GCA_037974365.1 Hydrocynus forskahlii | reverse complement strand
GAGTTGTTAGCCATCAAGTGGGCCCTAGAGGAATGGCGTCACTGGCTCCAGGGCGGCAGTGACCCGTTCACGGTCTGGACCGATCACCAGAACCTCATCACGATCCGGCTTGCCAAACAGCCCAACCCTTGACAGGTGGGGTGGGCCATGTTCTTTGAACAATTCAATTTCCAACTCTCATACCGCCCGGGGTCCAAGAACACCAAGGCTGACGCCCTCTCATGCCAGCACCAGGCTGAGAGTCCCCGGGCGGACCCCGCGCCTGTCCTGCCATCCAACATCATCTTGGCTCTGATCCGGTGGGGGTTAGAAGACAGAGTCCGCCAGGCGCACATCCAAGACCCTCCTCCCAACAACACACCGCCGGATCGTGTCTATGTACCACCCACGGTCCGACAGGAGGTTCTGCTATGGGGACACTCATCCGCCCTTGCTGGACATCCTGGTATGGCCCGTACTCTATCCAACCTACAACGCTCCTTCTGGTGGCCTTCCATTGTTGCTGACACTAAAGAGTTTGTCCAGGCGTGCGAAGTTTGTGCACGGGCTAAATCATCTAATGCTCCTCCTCCTGGTACTCTTCAACCTCTACCCGTGCCACATCGACCCTGGACTCACATTGCCTTGGATTTTGTGACAGGTCTGCCGGAGTCCATGGGGAAGAACACCATACTCACCATCACGGACCGATTCTCCAAAGCTGTGCACCTGGTGGCTCTGACCGGACTCCCCACGGCTAAGACCACCGCCGAACTGGTCATCAAGCACGTAGTCCGCTTGCATGGGTTCCCCCAGGACATCATCTCAGTCAGAGGGCCCCAGTTCACGGCCAAGTTCTGGCGAGCCTTCTGCCGTTTGATCAACGTCTCCACCAGCCTCTCTTCAGGATACCACCCTCAGATGAATGGTCAGACGGAGCGGGCCAACCAACAGCTGGAGCGCTTTCTCCGCTGCTTCGTGGCGGATCGACAGCGCTCCTGGGCACGCTACCTCATTTGGGCTGAACTGTCTAACAACCTCCTGAAGTCCTCTGCCACCGGACTGAGCCCTTTCGAGGTATGCTGTGGGTACTACCCGTCCATGTTCGAACATCAGGAACCGGACGTGGACGTACCCTCCGCCCTACAGTTGGTCCGCAGGTGCCGGCAGGTCTGGACTAGAGCTCGGGATTCCATTCTCCGAGCCAACGCTCGCTACAGCCAACAACACCACTGCTGGCACCCTCCGTGACAACTGTTCCATGTTGGGGACAGGGTTTACCTCTCCACTTGCCATATCAATCTCCGCACCGAGTCCAAGAAACTCTCCCCCCGCTTCATCGGCCCTTACAAGATTGTCCAGCGGATTAACCCTGTCACCTTCCGGCTCCAGCTGCCTGCCTCCCTCCGGATTCGTCCAGTGTTCCATATATCTCAACTTAAACCTGTTTTCTTCTCTCCTCTGTGTCCCCAGGCTCCTGCTCCTCCTCCACCCCAGATCATTGATGGTGGTCCTGCGTACACCGTCCGGCGGATCCTGGATTCGCAACGCCGTGGTCGTGGCACCCAGTACCTCGTCGACTGGGAAGGCTACGGCCCGGAAGAACAGTCCTGGGTTCCCGGTTGCTTCATCCTGGATCCCACTCTCATCCAGGACTACAGTTGTCGGTTGTCCTCTCAGCCTGGGCTGTCTACCGCCGGTCCTGGAGGGGGGGTTCTGTCACGCACACCAGAGCACGTAACGTCAATCAATAACTAGTTGATCTCGTTCAGCACTGTGACAATGACGTGATCATTTAAACCAATATTATTGTGAGATTGTTAGGATGGACTTTTCTCAGGGGGTTCTAGACTATCCAGTGTTGATTGCAGAGTAAATACTGACAGTTCTGTTGAGAGTCCAGTTTATTTGGGGTGTAAAAATGCATGCCAATCTGAAGGTTATGATTTGATTATAGTAATTCCATTTTGTGCTTATTCATTTGTGACCAAAAGTTATTTTCCAATCACAGAAGCTGCAAGCTTAGAAACTCCTCATTCCTCCAAGAGATGGCTAATTCAGATACTTCATCACCATCATCATCATCATCTAAGCCCCCACTGCACTGCCCCTATGCACCCCTCTCGCTCTCCTTTCCTTTCTTGAGAGAGGGCAGCCGTGTCTGGGAGAAGAAACCTCCACAACCAGGAGAGCCAATCAGTCCACTGCCCACCAAACACAACCGCACATATTCAGCGTGAGTGCGGAGAAATGTGCAGTATGCTGAACTTGTGCATGTGTGATGTTGTTTGAAATAGGACTGGCTCAGTTACTTTAGAATGCCATATTCTAAAATACATCCAGTCAACCAGTGTCTGAGGCAGAGCTGTTTTAAGTTTGTTATTTCTCTAGTTGTGGGAGAATTTTGCTTTGGTAATATACAGTCCTAGACTTTATTTCTTCATGCATTTCTTTCTTTATTTCTTCCCCTCTTGTCAGTACATTGAGGGCCAGGTCCGGTCCAGTTTTCAAGGAGGTCTGCAAGAACTTCTGCAGGTTCCAGGGCGATGGCTTCATCCGCCCCGCGCACGGTGGAGAGGACATATTTGTTCACATTTCAGAGTGAGTGTGGAACTGATATAAAGGGGCATGCAGTAGTGAATTATACAATACATACACAGTCTGACTCATTGAAAAGTGTTCTATTACTGTTGACCCGGATCAAGATTGAAGCTAGTCCAGGCAAAAGGGTTGGCTGTATTAAGCTAAAGGTACTTCAGATCTTTTGTTGTGAGTTTTGCAGTCTAATTACACCACTGTCAGTACAACTGTGTTGGTGTTGGCCTTGTCATTTGGAGATTGTGAGTTCAGTTCTTAGCGATGCCATAACCACCTTGTCCTCTCATAGAAATTGAGGCCACAAAGGCTGAGAATGGAGTTAGCCATCTCTGAGTGGACAGGATGGCTCTCCCTTATTCCCATCATGCAGCACAATGCTGTTAGCTAATGTAACAGACCTGACAGTTTTCCTTCAAGTGTACAGAGTTATACAAAGATGTGTAAGCGGCAGTGGCGCTTCATGTGTCATGGAGAAAGCACACGCTTGACCCTCTCAGTATTGTAAGCATTGTGTTGTAGAGGAGATATAGTTAGCTGATTAATAATGGCTATAACAAAAATTGGAAAGACAAAGTGGCAAAAAAAGTAATAAATAATTACCACAGATTTATGATGAGCCATAACGCAATAGAGCCATAACTCAAGTCCTAGAGCCATAACTCAATATTATAATAGTAAAGGATTCAGATTGGATTGACATCCATAACCCATATTCCGTGTGACGAAAGTGTTTTTTCACCATACAGGGGGTCCTCGAGTTACGACACAGATCCGTTCCTACGACAGTGATGTAACCCGAAGCCTAAGTCACTTACCTATCCTAACACAGTAATGTAGAACATAAAAACACAACTGCGTATTCTGCGTATTTTTCTGCCGCGCAACCAAACTAGTTCCCCCACGTAGTCCGTAAGTACGATGCTAACAGCATAAGCCAAAAAACTCATGCCTCGATTTTTAAAAGTTTTTATGAAAGTGAGCGCCGTAAAATCGAAACGCCGTATGTTGAGACTGTCGGAACCTGAGGACCCCTATACTTGAGGTATTCCACTGACCGCTGGTTGTTAAGTGAAACAGAGGTGACAGCATGCCACTATTGTATAAAAAGAATAGAACATTCATGGTTTTGTGTTATGATTGATCACAGATTACACACCCTCTTATCTTTTGTTGCAAAACAGTACAACAGAACAATAGAATACATCAAGGTTTATTCATTCTCAATTATGAAAATTAATCATTGAAACACTGTCTCTTTAACACATTGCTTTGTTAGCAACCTGCAATCTGCTTTCTCCTTCTTTAGTATTGAGTATGTGCCAGTGGAAGGGGATGAGGTGACCTACAAAGTGTGTCCTGTCCCACCGAAGAACATGAAAGTCCAGGCTGTAGAAGTGGTCATAACCAACCTTACACCGGGAATGAAGCATGAGACTTGATCTGGACAAGTCATCAGCTCCTAGCTCAGCCTTTAACCCTTGACAGAATGAAGAAGAGATTTTTGGACAGGAAGAGTTTTGGAACAGAAGATAGCTTTAGGGTCTGAATCAGTCCGTAAATTGGGGCTTATGAGGACAGAAACTTGATACTGGAGCTTGAAATGTTATGTGTAGATAGAGTATGGATGAAATGGGAATTAGGGTTACACCTGTTTCTGTAGCTTGGCAAGTGTGTGAGTTAGTTTGACAAGGTGAACTGAACTGTGATCTGGCAGTAAAAGATGGGTCTCCCTCTTTTTAACATTGCCTGTGTCTCTGTCATTTATTTATTTGTGTATTTTCACTTATGGTGCACTTAAAATAGTGCACTTATGGTGCACTTGTGTTTATACTGGCAACCTGATCATAAATGGTGACCCAGACAAATATCAGAATCAGAAAACTTTATTGATCCTGGACGAAGCTGCTTGCAAGCAGGGTGCTGCCACCAGTGAGGGGCGCTCGGGGAGCAGTGTGTGGGGACAGTACCTTGCCCAAGGGTACCTCAGTGATGACACTGGCAGTCCCAGGATTCATACCCACAGCCTTCTGATTGCAGGTGCAACTCCCTAACCACTAGGCCACCAGCGGCCCCCACTGGTGATAGCTGTTACACAACACAACACTTTTTGCATAAACTAAAATCTGAAATTTGACAATGAGATATTTGTTTGCACAAAGCAGTTTTCCAGCATCAGCCTGTCAGACCTTGTCCTCACATCTTTTACAAATAATGTACATTTTGAACATATTACCTCACGTTTCACTAGACTTTTGGATAAAAATATCATTGTGACTGTGTTTGGTTGTTACATTTTTAAAAAAATAAATGCTTTCTTTTATTTATTTAACAGTTTAGGTCTTTATTTCAGATATTACATTCAAAACAGATACCTTTTTACCTATTTCTGCTGTTCTGCAAAAAACAAGCAGCAGCTAACATGTTTAATGTCCAAGTCATAAAGTGACCTAGAACACGCTAAATGTTTTTTTGAAGTGAATATTTTCCTGACCAAATCACAAGATTAAGCTTCAACTCACACCATCACTGACAAAATCAACTGCAATTTTGTCCAAAAATGAGACCATACAACAGAAATGGACTACATCTAATCTTGAACTAAAATTAAGTGAATGAAATATGTAATTAAAGTTATATTTTATCATACACATATGAATGAAGTAAAATCAATACACTACCTTTTAGAACAGTATGCATATAGTTTGAGCAGGGAAATCTTACAGTAAAAAAAGCATCATAGGTTGTAAGTGGTCTGCAATGGTATTTAGATTTGGTGGAAAAGAAAGGAATTACATATAAATCTGTGTGGATTTCCTCTGAATTGTGCAGCATATTACATCCAACTCCCACCAAACAGTTACACCCAGTTGGGGCCATTTAGAAACAATTTAGCTTGGATGCATTTTCTTTAAAAGATACAAGCTCATGGGTCTGTCTGGTGCTGTCTTTGAAGACAACACCAAACAGACCCATGAGCTTGTATCTTTTGAATCAATTCAACCTTCCTCCATAGTGAAAAACCTTGTGTTCACGCCATATTAACTAGCAGTAGTTTATGACATGGTACAAGGGCAATCTCTTTACAATCTAATGGTAACAGTATCCTAAAGACACCAAAAAACACCAAGAAATGTGACCCATTCTACTGAATAAAATCAATCAAATTACCCATTGTCACTGGTTTAATCCAAAGAATGAGACCATACAACAACAGTAATTTAGCCTTGTCAGTGCCAGTGCTATAACATCCGTGTCTTGAAAAACATGAGGATCATCATGTGTCTACATATAACACCAGTGAACTACACACACGCATTGCTGTTTTTATCCAGTTTATCTCAGACCTAGTGCTGTATTCATTGTGTGATACGATACGGGCCAGTTTCATGGACATGGATTATGTCTTAACTAAATTTAAGTGTCAGAGGATAATTAGAATGTTAAATTATTTTTGACTTTTTGGGCTGTGTCTAGGAAACCACCTTAACAGGGCTCATCTCATAGGTTGGAATAGTTTTTAGCTTTAAATAAAATAGTTTGAAAAATAGTTTGATGCAGTATGTAAAACAAAAACAATTGATTATTGTTCTTCTTAAGTTTTATTTTTATTATTATTTGTCACAAGGCCGGCGACTGCGCCGAGCTCCGACGCGGCGCGCCGGCGCTGATTCTTTTTCCTCGGACTGGACTGGGGGAGCTTTGTAGCTCCAAGACGACCAGAGAGCCATAGCCGTAGAACGGGTACCTTTCACCGTGACTTTATTTACCAACACGGATGACAAGGACTACAGACAGATAACATCAATGACCGGACCACGAACAGAAACATAAGACAGGATTTATACACGGACAGAGACTCGAACAACCAATGACTAGAAGGAACAGAACAAGGGACACGTGAACTTAATAATGAACTCAGAACACAGGAAATCAGAAACAGGTACATACATGGAACGGGGGTGACCCCTACTGGCCACCCCATGAAACAAAAACCCAGACAACACCCCCGTGACATTATTAGTGTGATTGTGACAGCAATCAGACTATTGTTTTTCTTAGTTTTTGCAGTACGGGCATGGTTCTAATGTCAAAACATCTTTTTTAAAATCAGGGCTGATTTTAAAAAATGATTTTTTTGATTGAGTCCCCTCTGTAGTATATGGGGAGAAACAGAAGATGGTCGAGTTCCCTTTAAAATTTGTGATGGGAAGTCTGTGACTTCAGGGGTTAGGGGGCCCTGAAGTGACGAAAAGTGGAGGAATACAAATGTAGAGAAGAAGCAGCAGCGGCCATCAACATTTTCGCCCATAATACCAATGTTTGGCCGTCTCCAATCACTGGTTTTATAGCAACCACACAATGTGACTGTCTGTTGTGGTTTGTTCAAAAGTAACCAGCCTGTGAATGGTGCTACGGGTTCAACTGTTCCCATGAAGGGCCCAGTTAATGCCATTCTCCCCATAGTGGCGTGGCAGGTAGAGCGCTGGTTTCTGAACCAAAAATAGTGGGTTATAGACTCCCTGGGTAGCAATCATTTAATACTAACATTTTTTTGCCCAAATAACAAAATATATTTTTATTTCCCTTCAGAGAAAAATGTGGATTCCAGTCACGTGTATGAGAGAGAGCACGGGTGAGTGTTTGTGTGTGTGTGTGTGTGTGTGTGAGAGAGAGAGAGAGAGAGAGAGAAAGAGACAGAGAGAGAGAGAGCGAGAGAGAGAGAGAGAGCGAGAGAGAGAGAGAGGTGTTTTTCAACCAGCACAGAGAGTTACTGCGACAGACTTACTTGTGGTTGTGAATACTTGTTCATTATTCAGTTTCACATATTGTCCAACAAGTCTTATGATAATACAGATGTCTCTGTAAGCTGAAGTTTTCCAGCAGCTTTATGTATATAAGTCAGCGTAGTTCTCTCCTCACATGGTCCTGGGTGAAGGTGTTGGACGGTTGATGGGTTTCAGAGTTGTCATTAACTGGGGGGGGGTTGAGGTTGGGGGGTTAGGAGGTGTAGCTGGTACAATGGTGGAAGAAGGGGAAGGAGAAAGGTAGGGCGAAAAGCTGAAATTAAACGTGACACTGATGGCGGGAGCAGGTGCAGGTGCCATGATGGGGCTGGAGATGCTGGGAGGAGGCCTGCTGTTGAACCTGTCAAAAAACAGGTTAAACTCATTGGCCCTCTCCTCATCACTGTGAATCCCACGGATGCCGGTCTTGAAGCTGGTGATGTTCTTAATGCCCTTCCAAACATACCTGTTGTTTTTCTATTGCAGCCCTTCCAGCTTTCTCGTGTAGCTGTCCATTCCCTCCTTTAACCTCACAGACAAGCGCCTCTGTGCCTTCTTTCCTGCCTCCTTGTCACCTGACCTGAATTCTTCCTTCTTCTCATTCAGGAGGGATTTGATGTCTTTGGTGACCCATGCATTGTTGCTGAGGAAGCAGCGAATAGATTTCACTGGTACAGTGCTATCCACACAGAAGCTGATATACTGAGTGACACAGTCTGTGAAGTTATCAATGTCATCTCCATTTGGCTTGTACAGAGCCTCCCAGTCCGTAGTCTCCAGACAGTCCTGCAGGGCACCGTCCTGACAGTAGCTGGCTGCCTTTTCAGCAGTGTTAGGTAGGTGGGATGGTTGTGCAGCTGTATGCCTCTTTGATATTAGCATAAATCAAGTCCAGTGTCTTGTTTTCTCTGATGGGGAAGTCCACAAACTGTGTGAAGGTGCACAATGAGGGACACATGGTTCAAATTGCCAGAGAGCAGGATGAAAGCCTCTGGATGCCTTGTCTGGAGTCTCTCAGTCAACGTCACATGCCATCGTCGTGTTGGCTGCTGGTGATCATTTGTGAGAACTCTCTGGGCAGATAGTATGGATGTGGTTCCACTGCTAACAGTTCAATGTCTGGGCTGCAGATGTATTCCTTAACCACAATGTAATGCTGGTGGCAACATATCTCATTAACAAAGAGAGCGAGTCCTTCCCTCTTGCTCTTTCCACTCTCACGCTGTCTGGTCACCTGACTGTTTCTCATTCCTTGCTGTTCTTTTCCTTTGCACTTTTGCTCCTCCACGGCAAAACAAACAAAGACCCGGTTTCTGCCAATAGCTGCGTTGGCATTAGCAGTGTACAGGAAACCCAAACGAAGAGCCGTGAATAAAAGAAACGCAGAAATATGGTGATGGCGTTATCTCAAAATTTGCGAGAAATTTGATTTTTTTCCCTTAGTAAACCCAAGCTATGGTCTACATGGGCCTAGTAAGATAGAAAATGGGTGAGAGATGAACAAAAGTGACAAGCAGGCAGATTAATTGCATGAACGTTTAAAAAAAAATAATTTCTGTTGTTTGGTCTTGATGTAATTACTTCAATAAAACCCAAGATTTGTGAACACAAGCCGACACTGACGTTGCCCACATCTTTCCAGAAATGTTCAAAATGAGTCATTCTGAAAAACTTTCTTAAATGAACTGAAATTCTGACAAACTTAGGAACATACAGGTAATAGGCTTTAAAGCTGAAATAATAGGTCTACATCAGAAATGACCAAACTTGTCTTGTATCTTCTCTCAATTGCCTAAAAACAGACATAACTTTAACTTGTGGAGATCAGCTAACATCAATATAGCCCACAACTTTCCACAGCCTCTTCACGTACTCATTAGAAAAATAGAAACAAAACCTCTGTCTGATAAGATAGTATTAACATTTCAGTGTAGCTGCCTTCAAACTTCACATCTTTACCAAAAATGTTAATGTGACTTTACATCTCAGTTTCATCAAGTGACTCATCATCTACTTCCAAAAGAGGCCACTATCAAGTCGCTAATTATAATACAGGAAGATCTGAGTCCTCAAGTTACTGCATGATGTGGAGCGCCTTCTGCTTGACAGAACAAGTTTGTAAAAACTATTGCGGCGCTCAGCATCAGCAGAATTGGACGCTGCATCCTTGTAGCGCAAAGCCAGTTTTGCTCATGACAGGAAGCTTCTCGTGTGCATCATGCCAAAAACCATCAAGGTTCACAGTCCCACTCACAGCTGCTTGGAGTGCTGCTGGTCCAAACTTGCTGAAGTAGTTGTTGATCTCTGTACTGAGGAGAAGCCACGGATGACACTGTAGCTGTTTGGGCTATTTGGCATGAATGAGATGCATCTTGGTTGGAAGACTCTCACCTGCTTCAGAAACTCAATGGCAGATTGTCCATTTGTCATGTATTTGGTCAGCTTTTCTTCAGCAGCACTGAGTGCATGTTCAGCCTGGTTGATGACTTTAGATTTCTGCTCTCAAGGCAATAGGAACTGAGAGAAGTACTCAGCACAAACTTTTTCATGAAGCTCTTTGTTCACCACCAGGTTCATCTGCAAGTCTTCAAGGTAATTAAAGACCTTAGCTGTCACAGGAATTCTGCTTTGCAACACATCCAATATTTGCAACATCACTTAGCATTTGTCTGCAACAATGCTCAACTGGACCTGTAGACACATGACTTGCAAAGGATCTTCACATATTTCATGAAGCTTTTCCAGTGACTGTGGAGCACTACGGCCACGAAAAAGGAAGAAAGACAAAATAATTTGAGATGAGATGATAAATATAATTGGTCAAAATTTCACTTGTTTGCCTTTTTAATAGTAATAATACAGGGACTGACATTGAAGCATAATGTAATGTAATTTAGCTAATTCCCACTGATGAACTATGTACAATACAGTTAATGGGCTGATGTATCACTACTTTCTTGCATATCAGCATTTCTGACAGAAGAAACTCCCGGTACAGAGGGAAGTGCCTTGTGTGGTATTCTACAGAGAACCAGGAGTTTCAATGGGTGACACCAGGATTGGGTGGCATTGTTGCTTTACAGCTTTACAGACTGACTGCCAAGTGAAACAGGTACCTTCTTTTTCGCCCTCCTGCCATGAAGAACATCTGACTAAAGTACATCATGAATGCACTGAGTTCAGTGAAGGGTTTGCGAAATGCACCACAACTCAAATTCATTTGCACTTGCACACTTTTAGTGCGCGATTTTAGTGCATAGTGCGTTCACACTGCAAATAAGCGAAAACTCAGTGCACTGAAAGTACCTGGATGGTGCACTAATATTGGCCAGAAAATGCAGTGTGCAAGGATGAACACTAACCGCACTAAACGGACGCCATTTTGACTATGTAGCGGAAGGGGAGGGACTTTCAACAAGCTTTCAGAGTTGAATAATGGCGGCCAACAATGAACTGCAAGCACAAGCGGAGGCAACTGGTCCGTATAAACGTATGGTGTGTAGCCTGTCACTCTCTGACGACAGATATGGATCATTTGTTTGAGTTTGCGATTATTTATTGTTTGCATTTTAATATAAACTCGCAATCTATACATGTTATAAATATTCTATGTTGTAGTTTGTATACATTTACTCACTCATGGTCTGAAGTCTCATATTGGGAAACAGCTGTCATGCAAAACGATGTTGCCAAAAGTATTGGGACAGAGGTGTTTCTGGGTGGTTGGTAAGGCATGAAAAGCAGTTGTTGTTGAATCTCCAGATTAAGCATTGCAGGCAGCGGTATGGGAGGAGAGGAGATATCAGGAGTTTGTGGAGAAGGATGAAAGGCGACACAGAGAGGCAGTGGAAAGGGAAGAAAGAGATGAGGGAGAGGGAGGCAGCAGGTAGTGAGGAGCGCCTCATGGTCATTCTCGAAAAATTGTGTAAATAGTTTTTTGTTCAATGTTTTATGTTCAGTGTTAAATATTTTTAAATATTTCACTATAAGAATAATTATATTACAACTAAAGAATTATATTAAAAAATAAAATTTGCATCGTATATCTATCCTGTTTACTCACTCTGTTTTTTAAAGGGAGTTTGGTTACATCAGACATATTTATTGGATTAATAAAAATGAACTTCAAGACACAAAAGTTAAGGTCAGTTCCATAAAAAAATCTTTAATTTGTAGTTTAAAAATAATCAGCCTGTGATTGCTGCTACACATTTGGTTGTTCTCAGTGCTGCTGCTATGCTATGCCTGGATGGTACAGCAGCAGCAATGATCACAAGTTTGTTCAAACTTTTTTGCTCATTAAACCAATGTTTGGGTGTCTCCAAACACTGTTATGCAACACTTTGCATTTTCGTTCCACACGTGTTTTGAAGCTGCTTTTCTTCCAATGCTGAGTAATTGGAAAAAATTCAACTCTGACATACATCACATGTACCACAAGTTCCATATATAAAAATTTAACCTTGCCCATTCATGCTGAAGCTATAAGTGTTTCAGTCTACACAGCTTTTTGAATGAGACAATACAGGACAGAAAATCAGAACATTTTCATGCATTATCAGTTTACTATGGAACCATCACTGGTTTCCTGTGGCTGCTCGCATCAAGTTCAAGACTTTGACACTTGCCTTCAAGGCCAAGAATGGACTTGCACCTCATCATCAGCCTTGCTCAAGCAGTGCAACACTTGTCCTCTCAGAGCTCCAGGCACTGCTCATATTGAAACTCCTCAGCTCAAAATAGGAGAAAGACAGGTGTCAAGACTCATTTCACTCTTGACCCCCCAGTGGTGGAACAAACTCCCTCTTGGAGTACCTCACCGTCTTCAAGGGTCATCCCTTCAATGAGCACCTTGGTGACTAACCAGGCCTCACTTCATACATCATATTTAAAAAAAACCAAAAAAACAAAACAAAACAAACTTCAGGCACTTTTGTGGTAACCTGGGGGAAAGGTATATATTATCACAATACTTGTAACAATGTTTAGTTTTTCTGACATCTGACGAGTTAAAAAAGTCAAAAAAGAACCTCTAATGCCACACAAAAATGCTCAGAGCCATTCACATGTTGCTCTGCCCATTGTGATCCCTGGTTTCATTCGCCACCCAAATGAAAAGATCCGGGTCCTGTTCCATGAAACAGGATTAAGGGAAAGTCTGGCTTACATTCCCTCACTTTCCCTTGAAATAAGGCAGACTTTCCCTTAATCCTGTTTCATGAAACAGGACCCTGAGTTGGCAAGTTACTCTACAATAAACCACTCAGAATGACTTTGTTTACACTTGCGTCGTACTTTGTGTTCCACTGGCGCCGTCCTTGCGGGTGGCTGCCTGTTACAGCAGGTCTCCCTATTTAACTCTTTTCTCCTTAATTTTTAATCACTTATCTTCCCCAATTCATTCTATTTTATTTATCTAACTTAAATTTGTCACTTTTTTACTTTTTGTTTTATTTTTTTCTTCACGTTTCATGACGGAAATGCTCAGACATTGGACAATGCTCACCTACACAAGAGAAGCACTCGTGATGATCCAAGCCTTCTGGCTCCACTACAAGACATACCAACGGAGCTGCAGAGACATCGCCACAGGATGAAAGCAGGTGCAAAGGCGATGGAGAGGCGTGAAAGGAACAGGAGACTGAAACAGTGTCTTCCATTGATTATCATGGGGAACATTAGATCGCTGACCAACAAAATGGAGGAACTCACGACAGTGGCAAAAGCGCGAGTATTCTGGGTGCAGTATTTTGTGCTTCACAGAGACATGGATAACTGGGAACATACTGGGCTATTTGGCTGAAGTAGATGGCTTTACGCTAGTGTGAGTGGACCGAGGGCAACAGAGCAGTAAGAAGAGAGGAGGGGGTCTGGCTGTCTTTGCTAACTGTAAATGGTGTAATCCCGGCCATGTAACAGTGAAGGAAAATATCTGTTCGCCAGATACAGATACCCCAGATACAGCTGTGGGTCTGAGCCACAGAAGACGACCCCACCATTAACACCCTCAGCAAACAAAGCCAGGGCAACACCTCAACGACACCTCCTTCCCCCAGCAGACTAGTCATCACACCAAGCCAGGTGAGAAAGGAGCTATCCAATCCCAGAACAAATAAAGCAACGGGATCAGACAGCATAACTCCCAGGGTGCTCAAGTTATGTGCCAAACAGCTCATGGGAATGCTTCAGTACTTATTAAATCTCCCCCTGAAGCTGAAGTAGGTGCCCCAGCTATTGAAGACCACCTGCATTGTTCTGGTACCAAAGAAAAGATGCCCCAGTACTCTCAGTGACTACAGGCCAGTGGCATTGACCTCACATGTCATGAAAATCTTTGAGAGTTTTACAGCATCTTGTGCCCAGTGTGAGTGACTATCTGTACTTCCTACAGTTTGCGTACCAGACCCACACCAGCATAGATGATGCCATCATCGATCTGCTGCATAGGACCTATCATGTTCTTTGACTTCTGTAGTGCTTTCAATACTATCCACCCCCTACTGCTCCCAGAGGATGTGGGTGGACCATGGATTACAGACTACCTCACGAATAGGCCACAGTTTGTCCGACTGCAGGGCTACCAGTTGGACATGGTAAGGAGCAACACCGGCATATCACCTTTTCTCTTCACATTGTACACCTCCAGCTACAGCTTCAACCCCAGAATGTGCCACCTCCAAAAGTTCTCCGATGATTCCACCTTTGTTGGATGCATCAGCAACGACGATGACAAGGAGTACAGAGGTGTGGTTAAGGATTACACCAAATGGTGCAGGGAGAAATGTCACGATTCCAGCTGCGGCAACTGCGGGGCACTGTGGGACTGTGGACTTCCCACTCACACAGCTGCAGATTGTTACCCTAGGGCTGATTAGAACTGGCATGGGGTATATTAAGGGGCCCTGACCGCAGCTGTGTTGTGGTGCATTATTGTTGTATTGTTATGTTCTTACCTCTCATCCTCGACTCCTTCAACACATCTCTTGCTCTCTACTCATTCTACTTGTTATTCAGCTGGCCACCGTGCCTGGTTTGTTTTGTAGTTTGTGGTTCGTGTTTTGTGTTTAATAAATCTCTTAATGGAAGTCCGCGACTGTGCCTCTCTCTCACCTTTTTGGTTTGGACTGGACCCGACCATGACAGAAACACCTTCAGCTCAACATGGATAAAACCAAGGAGCTGGTGGGGACCTCGGACGGAGTGGGAAGCCCCCCAAGCTGATTACCATTGAGAGGGAGGAAATAGAAATGGTGGACTCGTACAGGATCGTGGGGGTTTGTTTACAACAAACTGGACTGGTCAAACAACATTGAGGTCCTGTACAGGAAAGGACAGAGCTGACTGTTCTTTCTTAGGAAGCTCAGGTCCTTTGATGTGTACAGCAAACTACTACAGATGTTCTGCCAGTCTGTGGTAGTCAGCTCATTGTTTTTTGCGGCTGTGTACTGGGGGGTAACATCAAGGCCAGGGGGGCAAACACATTGAACAAACTAGTAAAGAAGGACAGCTCAGTTGTTGGGCTCCAACAAACTAACCTGGAGGCAGTGGTGGAGAGGAGGAGGAGGGATGAAATCAAGTCCATCCTCAGAAACCCTGCACATCCACTGTACGATGAGCTGTGGCAGATGGGGAGCTCCTTCAGCCACAGACGCATCCCCCCAAGTGCAAATCAGAGCAATTCAGGCACTCCTTTGTGCCGGCTGCAATCAGACTGCATAGTAGCTCCTGAACCTCCCCCCACACACAATGTCATAATGCACATTCATAATGCACATTAATTGCACACTTTGCACTCTTTGATAATTTATCTGTAACTTGATTTTCATTTACTTTTTAAATTTATTGTGTACTATTGCATTGCATTTTCTGCTCCAGTAATACAAAAATGTCCCCACCTGGGGATTAATAAAGTATAGGCTATGTGCACGTAACTGAGGAGTTCTACTTCCGCCTCCTAGAGTGTACAGTTGGCCATTTCCGGCTCGTGGCATTGTTATTTTGATTGTGGAAGATGGCATATTTCATCCGTTGTCTACAAGGCATCCCGAACGATGTCCACAGGACTGCAGACCACTGTTCATCTTCACCTGGTTGCAAGCGTGAAAAAGGATTTAAACTGTACATATCAAGTTACATCCACAACTTTGAAGGTGAGTAGCAGCAATAGCTAATGGTACTTCAGCTGTTATCAGCTAGCTCAGCTGTTAACGTTAGACAGCATCTAAGTATATTACTAATATCAAATCGTGACAATGTTACAACATGCTTTATTAGTGTTATTAAATACCTTGTGTTGGTATGATTAGCAACTGGTTGTGTTTATTTTAATTTGGGTTTATATTTCCCCTTAGTGTCCAAGAAAGATCCAGTGACAGGTGTGAGGGCGTTATGTTATTAATCAATGTACAGATCAAAACGACCTCACAGTTTAAGTGTATGACGAGTGTAGGGTAAAGATAGCGTTAAGATGGTTACCCATGTTCCTGGGTTAATCGTGTTCTTTTGGTTCTTTGCTCTAGGTTAACCATGTTCATTTGGTTGGCCATGTTCCCCGTTCACGTTAAAAACGACCAGTGTACGCTTAGTGCTACGTTACTGCTATGTTTTCACTAACAGCAACCA
>JBBPCX010032733.1:0-15983 GCA_037974365.1 Hydrocynus forskahlii | reverse complement strand
CATATGAATGAATGTGACATTTGTAAAAAAAAAAAAGCAAAAACAAACAAAACAAATGTGAGTTTGCGTTTAGTTGTACTTTATGGGCAGGAGTGCATTTGCATAGCCATGCATGCGTCTTTGCAAGAGGGTTTATCATGGTTTGAGTGTTTCCAGCCACAAGACTGACCAACCCAGTTTTTGTCACACGCTCTTTGATGCACCAAAACCACAAGATGCACTTTGCCTCGCTTTCTATAACCAAGATAAAAGTACCCTGACTTGTTTATGGCAACTGAACAAAAACAACTTCAGTAACAAACACTGGAACACCACTGGTAGAAATGATTAATTAATGTTTATATTATGGTTATATCTTCATCAACCAGAAATACATATTCCACACTACTCTGGTTTTACAGCCACTGCTTGCTCAGTACTCACTTGCAGTGACACTAAAACCCTCTCCAGTGTACAGTGCTGTGCCTGATACCCTCATTCCAAAAGCACACAGTGCTGCTATGTTGGTAAAACTGCTGTTTTAAGAAGGGTCCACCACTCAGATAAAACTGGTTCAGAGGTCCTGTTTTCTGACCAAAAAAAAAAAATTGAAGTAGTACATTTTTAGTATCTTTTGCAAACCAGCCAAAAGGTATCGGAAATTGTTTTGGTTTTCACTGAAATGTGACTGGTACTTCTCACCACTATAATTTCCAAAATGTTTAAACAATCTTTAAAAAATACATTTTAAAAAGCACTGCAGAACATCAATAGTTGAGTTATGACTACTTGTCGCAAGCTCATGCCGTAAAATCTTCCGTTATACAGTCAATTGTACAATCATTTGTAAAATTACATCAGATTTTAATGAAATAGTATGTAATAGTGTGTAATAGCGAAGTTTTTTAGTAACATATTTATTCATTTTCAACAGACAAATAAACAAACCATGGTAGCGAACATACTAGTGTCCAAATAACTAGTTAAATAAAAAGTACAAAATTAAATATGAAGTGAAATCAAATGTTGACATTTAATGAAGTATAAAACTTGTGTACCCTTTATGTTTATATGGTTAAATCATTCGCGTACTGCAAAACTAAGGATCTGGACACTTTTTTAAAAATTATCGAATGCATGTATGAATGTATTTACATTTTTATTTGTTATGGTTTTATGTATCCTTATCAAAGAATGACAACAGACATGTACGCTTGTTTTGTGTGTTTTTATAATCATATTAACATACCGATGAAGAAAGTTAAGTATAATGAGTCAGGTCAGATGTGGCCCTGCACTCTCACTGTCTAAGCTCACCCCCCCCCCATGAAGAACAGGAACAGCAAGACTACTGAGAGCCAGAATACATGTATATTTTTAATGTAAACATATTTTTAATTTCTGGAAATGTAAGGATACAAGAAGACTTATTTCTCAGTTAACAGTCTTTCTCAACGAACAGCTTACTTTGTGAAGTAGTTTGCAGAGCATGCGGTATGTCAGGGCCATACACTTCTCACCGCGGTGTTGTTGTTGTGAACTAGAATGGAAAATCCATGACACAGAGACTTTCACACCTCAGCTCTCAGACCTTCACAGACAGCCTCTCTTTGTACCAAAATAAAGTGTTAAACACATGATTCACAGATTAGTCTTAAACAGTCCTAATCTGTGAATCACAGGCCTACGAAGAAATTTGATTTCATTTGTTTATAATTCTTTAGAAATTCATTTTAGCTCGGTGCAAATGCATCTAGTTGTAACACTTTATTTATTGTACTTGACATACAAATATCCACATCCTTGCTTTGATATATACACTCTCAGACTAGTAAGAACAATAGTTCCCTACTGTGGTTGAGGAAGCAGACCTGTTCCGCAAATGATGGTGCTTGTCCCCTATTACCACACCTAATCTGACTGATTCGATAATTATCCTGAAGAAGAGCTGACATGACCATGCTGGTGCAGAGTAAACACTACTCCAGGACTATTATAGGACAATACGGGGCTACTGATGGATTATTTTTAATTCCTTAGGTAGGATCATGGGAAGATGTTTTCAGTAGATTTTTGTTTATACATGACAGTAAAATATACATGTTTGGCATTATTTTAGGTTTAATTTACTGGATACATTTCAACAGAATATGACAATGTGTTATGAATAATGTGATGAAAGATGGCCATATGAAAGATGGCCAAAGATGATTTGTAGCTCATAAGTCAAATCCCTGATGCACACTTAGCTCTCTCCTTCTAGAATCTTATGCAAATGAGCTGAGGTGCAGCCAGTCAGACTGCTAACAGTCAAATGTACCTAAGGTGTTGTAATGACTAAAAAATAAACTAATGTATTCTGATACGTTTTCAAGTGTAGAAACCAAAATCAGGCCACATCCATCTTCTACCCCTTTGTCCCGCACTCGGGGTCGGGGGGGAGGGGGCCTATCCCAGCTGCTACGGGCGAAGGCAGGGTACTCGCCAGCACATCGCAGGGCCACATACAGAGACAACCATTCACGCTCACAGTCAAACCTAGGGGCAATTTAGTGTGCTCAATTGATCGATCCCCAATGCATGCATGTTTCTGGTGGTGGGAGGAAACCCACGCAGTCACGGGGAGAACATGCAAACTCCACACAGAGAGACCCTGCGCCCAACCCGGGAGTCAAACCCAGGACCTCCCCTGCGCCACCATGCCGCCCCAATAAAATAAAATAAAAATATACAAATCCCATCCTACAATAAGCACGCATAGGTCTTTACCACTGTCAAATTATTAAAAAATACAATTCTGTTGGTTTTATTTTCTTCTAGCAGTTTTTAGCTGTAAAGTGTTCATTTGTCATACATGAACATGCACACAGTGTAACCAGCACGAAACTTATTCTCTGCATTTAACCCATTCACCAAGTGAAGCAGGGGGCAGCCTGGAACACAGCGCCCCGTGGGCAGTGTTTGGGGCCGGTACCTTCCTCAAGGTTACATGAGCGGTGCCACTTGCAGTCCTGGGATTCTAACCCACGACCTTCTGATCACAGGGGCAGGTCACTGCCCACTAGGCCACTAGCTGCCCTGAAATTAAGGAACGCTTCACAGTTTTGTGTGTGTCATCCTTGTGCAGGGGCCATGCTGATCTTTTCTTGTCTCGTTTCAATTTTAGCATGTGTGCTGTCATAGCACTTACATGAGGCTGGGTGGTTAACCGAAGAACAAAAGAGAGATTTTAGCCAACAAAACAACAAGTATAGCTGGAAGGTGACTATACCGTCTTTCAACAAGAAGAAAATGGATTTAAAACAGCTGTCATTTGAGCGGACCAACCTCTGTGTTATGAGAATCCTTTTGGGTTCTGTGAGCTCCACAGCCTTTAGATTCACAGCAGCCTCAGGAGAGGCCATTTCAGCACCATGGCCAGGGACACCTTCACATTCTAGTTCTTCACTAATGCTACACCAAGATGGGGTCTTACGTTCAGTGAATATTTCACCACTTTTGTAACCAAACCCAGAACGGTAAGGCGTGCTGATGAAGCAAGATTATATTGAATTCGATCTTGATGGTGAAATTTATGTGGTGCACAAGAGGTTTTAAGAGTAATTTAGGATTTATATTAATTCTCATGTTGTGTATATGATTTGTTTAACGTTCAACTGTTTTTGACCTTGTTTAGGCCTATGTTGCCTCAAACCACATACTGCTTGTCAAATGGCAGCAGAACACGCCCATATAAGGTGACAGAGAGAGTGGGGCTTCAGTGAGAAGGTGGAGACAGTGAGGGGCTCACTTCCTGCAGACTGAAGGACAGGAAGAAGCAGCTCAGACCACAGCCAGACACGCTGCAGTAAACTTCAGCGCATCAACATAACACATTCAGATTTACACCTTATACACACCCCTGACAACTGGATTTCAGCTTATGACACTTGAAATACACACTTTAAACAGTATATAATTAAACACTGTTTTTTTTTCTACTTGCAAACAATGTGTAATTTAATTTAGTGTTCAATGCTTAATTCCCAATAAAGTTAAACATTAAATGATTATAAAATATTAAACATGAAGCAATTATTAATTACATAATTATAAATAAGACCATATGTGTCCAGTGTAAATATGTGTACAGTCATAATTAATCCGTTTACTTTGGTTCCTGTGTCAAAGGCCACATTTCACCCAGAAGCTTTTGAAAAAACCCGAAACCCAAAATGAGTGTGTGTTTGTGTGTATGTGTGTCATGGTTTGACTGTTTTGGTCGCTAAAACTGACCCTCTCCTCTTTATTCACACTTTCAGCCAAACCACAAGAGCCTTCTTCTCACCAAAGACACTGCACTTGTTTTTCCATGAGCAGAGACAAAAATACCCCACCTTGTTTACTGCTGACTGATTACTGACTGACTTCTCATTTAACATGTTTAAAATGTTTTATACGCGATCAGTTCTGGTAATAACGACAATGAAGGATTTGTAGTGCTGTTTTTATTTAAAAAATCGAAGGAAATGGATTACACGAAAGAAAGAAATGTTTTTTGTAAATAAACAAGTTAAACAAGTTGCTTTTGACACATGCAGCCAGAAAGAAAGAGAGATTAAAGTAGAGTACTATAATGATTGTTACTTGACGCACAAGACAATGAAGTTTGTAATTAATTACGGTGTTATGCGATCCATTCAATGGACTGAGTACAAGATTACTTGCCAAAATAACAAAGGTAGGTTTCTATGCTGTGGAGGAAAGCTGACCAATTTTAATAGACAATTACTGTTTATAGGCGGAATTTAACATATGCAGAAAAAAATCAAATATAAAATGTGGCTGGGTGCACATGATCTACTTTAAATGAGAGGTTGCTGTGTAGTCAGTATTGGGGTCATCACTCTGAAGTTAAAGTGTAAAAGTGACCTCCGGATTACAGTAGTGTATTATTTACATCACTGGTAAAGTTAAGAGTTAACACAAGCTGCTTTACCGCAATTATTTTTAATCTTAACACCTTTTAGTTGCCGCTGTGGTTTGCTTGTTTTTTCCTTCCAACCCACCATAAAGAAATCAGTCACATGTTGCCTTACAAAAGCAACCTCATTTCTGTGAGTGCAAGGTCGAGAGGTCAAGGCCCAACAAAGCAGTGAAGGCTGCCTGCTCAGTTCACAGCTAACTATCCCCTCCTGCTGTTGATAGCTGGAAGAACAAGGTTGTAAAGGATATCATGATTCGCTTGATTTCTCTTTAATGCCTAGTCAACACTATTTTGACAGCAAAACTACTTTGACCCAAAATACCTTTAGTACCTACTCAAAAAGGAGGGTATTTCCATCTTCAATCATATTCTTCTTTTAAATCGTTTATCCTATTCAGGGTCCCCGAAGGGGTACTGAAGCCTATCCCAGTAATCATAGGGCAAAAAGCTGAGAAACTGGACAGGTTCCCATTCCATCCCAGGGCAGAAACACAGACAAACACATTCACACACACAGCGATTTAGCATCTCCAGTTCTGCATAGATGTTCCTGTTTTGTATGATTTTTTTAATATTTGTTTTTGTTTCAAATTATTTTTGTCCACTTTTTATTGCTACTCTGATTTGTGATAAGCCCCAGGTGACCTAAAGGTTGTTCTAAATGTATGTGCACACTCAGTTAGAAACTTTCATAGAGCACAGTATAATAAATGGAACTTCTTTTATGTAGCGACAAACACAGTAGCACACGGAAAGCTCAGATAAAGGAAGTAACTTCGCAGTCTCTATTTATGTTCTAAATATTCCAGGCTAGTTATAAATTGCTGCCACTATGGTAAAGTGCCAGTTTTCTTGCTGAAAAAATGAATTGTGCATCAAGGACATTATGGAAGGTTCAGCTATGAGATCTTTATGTTGTGTTTGCATGTGTGTCTCAGAAATACAGCAAAACATTTCTAGTTATATTATAAAAGAAAAAAAAAGAACAGTGTGATTCCAGAATGCTCTACAAATGATTTCTTCCAAATTAGTTAAGGTGCAGAATGATGCAAATGCATCTGCTCTGAATTACTGTTGCCGCTTGTTTGCAGAGGTCGATACTTGCTACCTGCACTTATTGTTCACACTCTGAGCTCAAGGCCCCTCAGCGTCGTCTGCGGTTTACCTGTAGGTGTAAAAATGGAATGGAAAGAACCAAGAGACCATCCTGCCGTAGCTTTCGGTTCTGTGTGGTCAAAACTTTCCAGCTCTTAACATGAGAAAAAATGTACCACATGAAGTAAGAGATTGCAGCAAGATTGCACAGTGTGGCATCTCTTGCTACTCGCCTCTGTTTTGCCTTGTTGCTGTCATAGTACAACCTTCTAAACTCTTACATGGTAACTTTAAAGGGAAAGAGAAACGCAAGTCGTTTTGGACCATTTTGGCTGGTTCGTTCCTCCGTAAATGTTTAAATAATGTAAAGAACAGATGGCATTTTAAAGAGTGTCTGCTAAAGAAGAGAAACGTTATTGACTGGACAGAGAGTAAGACCAAGTTTTTACTGACAAATTAGCGACAAAGTCAACTTAAAGCAGATGACTCTTTTGTTGTCCTCTATGCCATTTTCCGTGATTCAGCTCGTCAAGATCAAAATCAATGGTCACAACAAAGTAAAGGGCCTCTTTTTAATCACACATGAACAAACCACATAATATGAACAATGTGTATTTCTTTCTCTGCATCTAATCCATTCACCAACTAGATGGGAGGGCCGCCAGTGGCATGGAGCCCAGGGAGCAGTGTGTGGGGACAGTCCCTTGCTCAAGGGTACCTTGGTGGTGCCACTTGCAGTCCTGGGATTCAAACCCATGACTTCCTGATCACAGCAGCAGCTCCCTAACCACTAGGCCACCAGCTTTCCTGAAAGGTCGCTGCAAGCAGGGTTCGAACCTGTTTGGGGAAACCCCATTGGACTTCATGTCTAACCACTCGGCCATCACAGCCAGACAAGTAGATCATCTCTTTTTTTCTGTACATAACACAACTCCTAAACACCAGTCAGACTACTTGGCACACGTGCAGATGTTTTGAATATTAACACAGTCAACCTTGTGAGTTTATTCAAATGTGTTAAAGGAATGAAAGCATATCAGTATGTATACTTGAGCAGCGTATGCCCGATAAAAAAAGTAATTTAAACATCTAAACCTTCAGCTCTAAGGTCTAAAGTCACTCATGCATTTAAACCTCTATAATGAATACTTTTCCTCCATACCATTTAACATTAGAGATCAGTCTTCATGTTGATGGCTTGTCTTACACAAACCCTTAATAACAAATTAGAAAATATAATAAAATATAATCTAAATATATATAAAATATAAAATATAAAAGATCAATTATGTTGTACAGTGCACAGGGACAGTGCACAGGGACACAGTATAAGGTGTGGTGATGAATCCTTCAAATGGCACTTTAATCTGTAGTGGCAATAAGCTTATGACCATGCTAGTGGTTTTGTTGGCTAAAATCTGTGCCAGTGAGTGATATCGTGTGTTTTTAAATTAGGTTTTGTTTGTTTTACATTGCAACAGTCTGTGTGTGGGCATTTGGTGAGTGAGAGAATGGGACAGTCCATCTGAATTCAACTGATCAGACCCTGGTGCCTGACTCTCCTTATCATAAACACATTCTGCTGTTTGTGTGCCGAAAAGGCCTTCTGAAATGCATTGCTTTGCTATGTTTTATTACTATCCTGATATCAGATGTTTAGTAGCCCTTGTTCAAAGAAAAGGATAAGGATCTGTCAAGAGTCAAACTTTATCTGCAGGAAATGAAAACATGACAAACACATCCCAAACTGGAACAGCTTGCGAACAGCTGAAGCCATAATAGGGATGCAAGCCTAGGTTTCAGCTGAGATGGTTCACCTTTCACATCACAAAGCTCAGATTAGGGAAGGAGCTGAGAACAGGAGAGAGCAACCGCAGCAGTTATATTACTATGATCTGTACATTTTCTTAACGCTAAATGAGTTTGGGATGTTTCATCTTTGTGCGTTAGTGAAAGTCAGGCTAATCTAAATTTTCACTCAGACAGGAACAGAACAAACTTTACAAAATTAGCTCAGAATTCACCCTCTGCAAAGACGATGACCAAATGTTGTCAAATCGCATTCCTGAATGTAAATATCTTAGAGAGACATTTTTGATGGTTTATTGAAAAGTAGCAGAGCTATTTACAAGTTGCATCATGGAAGTTCCTGTTGAGTCTTGATTCACTGGGGATGAGCCCAAGTTAAGTATCAAGTCTTTGGGATCCATATCCAAATTGGGCCCTTGAGATCTGAGGCAAGTCTCAGATCACTGAGGTCAAGTTTATAGATTAGCTAATACACTAACTAGCATACTTGCTATCCATATAGTAGTTTTCTTGTCTCTCCTTTGAATGCATTAACATGCTTTCATGAAGAAACATTTTATTCATTTTCCACTTTAATGAGGTATTCCTCATTAAATCAGTTTTTGTGGGGGGGTTTTTTCTCTCTTCCAGCGTACAGCCACAATTCCTTCGTCCTTGGTCTGTACAAGAACTCACCAAAACGAACCAAGCCTCACATCACTGTCAGAGCACAACATGGGAGATCTGGCAGGTTGTCAGAACTTTCCCCTCGGCTTCAAGCTCACTTTGGCAAGTTTCTGGAGCTGTCAGACTCCCACAAAGTGTCATCCAGCGCCTCATCGGGAGAGGCCAGGACTGAGCTGCAGCTATCTGAAGTGGTGGCGGCTCCATTTGGAACGACTACATTGAGTTTGTCCTCCTCATCCAAGTGGTCTTTGACCATCAGGTCCAGGGGCAGTCCAGGTGTGACTAACTCCTCCACCTGTGCCGATTTCTTGATCACTTTATGGACTTTGGCGGCAGACAGCTGGAGGCGGCTCTTCTGGCCATCTATCGCAACGCTCTTAGTCCGAAGATCCAGTGCGGATCTCAACCTGGATGCTAGTATTCATCTACTGGTCGGCCTGGACCAACACCTTCAGGCTAAGAGGTGTCGCTTCGGTCAGACAGCCACAGCTACCTGGCACCATCAACTGCCTACTGACCTCTCCACTGTGGAACCCATCCAGCTGGGAGCCTCCCGGCTGACACCGGAAGAGGGAACCCAAAAACAGGAACGGGCTTCTGCCTGTACTGTGGTGCTGATTGACACTCAAGACAACAGTGCCCCATCAGGAGGTAAAGGAGTCATCAGGCCTGGGGGTTACAGCAGACACGTTGACATTAAATCAGTTCATAATTCTTGTCCATGTTTCTGTGTATTACCAATCTGTTCCAATTTCTGTCCCTCTACACTCCGGGTCGCTGGTAATTTCCTGTTTAAGGAATTCATTCAGTCCACCTCTGTCCTCTCGGTTGCATAAGACCACCCAGTCAGGGTCAAAGCCCTGACCTGTAGCCTGGTTAGCAACCTACCAGTGACTAAAGCACATACAACCTGGTGCTCATATGGGCAGGGGGTGAGTGAAAGTGTTCTCAATCATGTCTGGCCATTACATGTACCATGCCATATAAGTTGGTAAAGGCTCCAGGTCAGAGGAGGTCAGTATGGACGAGTGGAAGTTTAAAGCGGTGACGGATTGACCTGAATCCCAGATTGTTAAAGAGATGCAACATTTCTTGGTGGCCTCACAGTGGCGCAGTGGGTAGCACCGTTGCCTCACACCTCCGGGGTTGGGGTTTCAAATCGTGTTGACAGAAAATAAATGAATTTCATGGGGTTCACCAAGAGCAGTTCATGGGTTCCAGGAGCAAACAGACCAGCATGAGAAGAGACGCCAACCTATCAGCTAGGTGACAGGGTGTGGTTAACCAGGGGCCTTTGTTTGAACCTCCCCAACACTAAACTAAACCCCAAATGTATTAGCCCCTTTCCAAGTGTCTCCCAGAGTTAAAACTGCCTGCACATTTATATATTTACCCCATTTTTCATCTATCTTGCTCAGGTCAGTGGTTTTAGGGCCCTGCGACAGAGGTTGGTGGAGCCATCCGAACCAGAAACTTTGGAGGTGGAGCGTTCCCTGGTGTACAGGGTGCGTGCGCTCCTGGATTCAAAGAGATGTCGGGGGCCTTCATTAACTGGTGGACTGGGAGAGTTATGACCCCAAAGAGAGGTACTGGGACCAGACCTTACCTTATAAGAGAGTCCCATAGGACCTGGCTAGACCACCTTGCTCCCTGCCCCAAGAGATCTTGCTACTCAAACTCTGGCTACTCAGACCTGGGGGAGACCGTGTACTCACTCCATCCGTAAGCTCCTTCAGGTGACAGTCTCACTCTCTGTTGGTATCTCCCTTGTGTTTTCCATTATTCCATTACTGTTTTCCAGCTCTGACCCTGCATTCGACTCTCCACTCTGCCTTACGCCATTCCACCATAGACTGTCAGTCAGATGTTTGTCCTGTGTCTGTAACCTTGTAAAACAGTATCACTGAATTTGTTCTAAACTGTACGCTTCCTGTGCTGCTTTGTTTTGGCACCCACCAGCCTAATCAGAATAAAACAGTATTGAGTGAAACCCTCCTGTGAGTGTGTCCCTCTGCAAAACCGAGAACAGGACAGGTTCAGTTGAAACCTATCAGAATATTTGATAAGTCCAATGCCTAAGACTAAGATAAGTCTGACCAAAGAGTCCAAAAAAATACAAAACATCTTGAGTTGCATACCACAGTCCTGCCTTGTAGTCAGAAATTACAAAGCAAGCTAATGCTTCTGCAAGCTGAACTGACATCATAAGCAGCTTTAGCCTCAGTCAGTTAGAAGTACAGGAGTGCTAGCTTGCTTTTAGCATGGATGTGTCACCATTTGTATTTTGACAACTTACTGACCACAGTTACCTCATTCCATTTAACCAGTGATATCTACAGGTAAAATGAACCCAGGACAAAGAGTATCAGCTTTGGGACTATTTTGGGTACCACATGTTGCTATTTTTTAAAGTTCAATTCAATCCGGAAGGTCTTGTGCCACTCCTAGAAAGTACAAAGAAGCTTACAAACATGATACTGACAATTAGCAAGCTGTAAGTGTCACATAACAGGTCAGCAGATACTGAGAATACAGTACAGTTGCTGAGAAACCAAACTTTCTGGAAATAATCTTACTGAATGCTAATTTTAAATGAAAGACTGAATATGAGTGCTTTCACAAACAAGACAAAATGGAACATAAATTATTTTGTCTTTTCATGTTTTGCCTTGGAAGTTGAAAAAGAGTATGCTGAAAAAGATTAAATGTTTTAAAACTTTCTACAGGCCTTTATGCATCTGGCTGCATTGGGCTATCGTTGCTGCTTGGGCCAAATGGAAAAAAGCCTGCAAGACGGTAGGAAACGCATCTGTCATTGCAATCAAAACAGCCAATCAGGCTTGGCCAACATCATGTAAATCACTCTTAAAAAGACACACCATACTCTGAGGTCTCACTCACACTCCTCAGGCAGTATGTAAGGGGGGATCCAGGTAAAAAGGGGCTACAGACATGATTACAGTCATTCTAACCCTTATCTTGTTTATAGGAACAGGTAAGTGATTTTATATTAATAAATGCAATAATTCAGCCATGTAATCTTCCAATCCGCTGCACATGGACATGATTTATCTGACTGTTTTTTTCTTTAGGCACCGTCACATGTGTCTCTGTAATTCAGTCTGAAACGCTGAGGACATTTGTTCTAGGTGGTGATACAACTTTAGAGTGCATAATCGACGAAATTCATGAAAATTACTACTCTTGGTTCAGACAGTCTCTTGGAGAAGCACCAATATGCATTGTAACTCTTTATAGTGGCTCTTCTCCTAGGCACCATGGGGACTTTGAACAAGACAAGAGATTTACAGTGGAGAAAAGAGGAACCCGATTTACATTAACTATTTCAGATACAAGGGAATCTGATGCAGGGATTTATTACTGTGCAGCTCGGGATTATGATCTTAGCATATTCAGTAAAGGAGTGTTTCTCACATATGAAGGTTAGTCACTCTCAATCTGTAAAGTAACTAATTTTAGGCTTTTGCCTAACTCTGCCCACTGTGTGCCTCCGGGTTTGAATGTAAAGTACATCTGAGTTTTATATTTTAGACTAATCCCATCTGATCTCTGTCTCCAGGACAAAATTTAAGATCCCATAATTATCACATTAATGAAATTATATCAAGGGACCTGACAGAGGACAGTCTAAAACTGAAAGAGCCAGTTCATCCTAGAGACTCTGTGACTCTGCAGTGTACTGTGCTCAGGAAGAGCTGCTCAGGAGAGCACAGTGTGTACTGGATCAGGCATGGATCAGGAGAATCTCGTCCAGGAATCATTTACACTCATGGAAACAGGAGTGATCAGTGTGAGAAAAGCTCTGAAACTGGTTCTCCTACACACAGCTGTGTCTACAAACTCCCCAAGAGGAACCTCAGCCTCTCTGATGCTGGAACTTACTACTGTGCTGTGGCCGTGTGTGGAGAGATCCTGTTTGGGAAAGGGAATATGCTTGAAGTGACTGGTGAGCAGCAGCACTGATTAACTTGAGCAATTTGTTTCATTCTCTTGTTGTACAATAGCAAATGCTGATAACAAGAAATTTCAAAATTTCAGAACCAAATTCCAATATCTCTCAAATACACTGGAAGGTTTACGCCTTGGCAGCATCAAACACACTGTGCTTAATAATCATTGCTGTCCTGTTATGTGCAAGGGTAAGAGAAAGGAATATCACCACATCTGGTAAGTCAACTCCTTTTACTAGACTTTCCCGTATGCAAAAGTTTTGGAACAGCTGTAAAACTATATATTTTGTTGATTTTCTGAGTGAAAAGTCCCCACATTACATTGTCTACAGAGAACACACTTCTGGGTTTTTATGCATAATTACTATTCATTTGGTAAATTAAATGTAAAGTGAAACACAAAATGTGACATAAGCAAAGGCCATGGCCCATTTGTATTTTATATGAAATATGTTAAAACCATTGACAGAAATTGTGCCCTAAAACCAGCAGAAATGCCATGTTCAAATTTCTTCTCTATAGAGGATGTGTTCAGCCATTTCCAATGCAATCACAATCAACAAAACAAAATAATTTGTCCAAGAGTGTTCAAACATTTACATACTCTATGCGACCCAAGTGCTTTCAATCTTCTATGCAATAATTGGATATATTTTTATTTATTTATTTATTTATTTATTTATTTATTTATTCATTCATTCATTCATTCATTCCTTTTTTGATAAGCTTTTAAAATTAAATAACAATAACATCTCTAATACCACAGTTATTCAAGCACTGAAATATATTTTCAATTGCAAATTTATTTTTGATTCCATCTTCAAGTCTGCACTTCCCATTCTTTCCATTTGTTCATGATGAAAATGCAATAACGCAAGACATACTGGCCAAAAGTAGCTTTTCATCACTTTTGAGTAACTGTAAAACAGCTCAGGTACTATTTTTGAACACAAATGCAGTGTAGACTGAAAGTTTTGTAATCTGCATTTTTGACAAAATTTAATAGTTAATTAATTCTATTAAATAATTTATATGTTACAAAAAATAAAAGAATATAAATATGTAACATACACAATGTGTTTTGCTCTTGTTAATGATGTTTGTAATTCTAGAGGGTTAAGTTGTTGACAGAAGTTTGACATTTCTGTTCGTTTAGTCCAGGGTAATTGAAATGTTTTCAAAGTGAATGTATGAGTGGGTGCTTGACCTTCTTACATTTGTCATTTGGTTATGGTGCTTGTGACATTCGAATCAAACCAAAAGCCAGCATTCATTATATTTTATCCTGGTTGATCTTCATTTTATTTTGTGAAATTCACTGAAGGAACATTTCCACATTGTAGCGTTGCTTGCAAGATGTAAATAGTTTAACTGTAATGACTGTAGTATGTTTTGATATTTCCTCCATCTCACAGGCCAACCAGAGAGATCACATTCGACATCTGCTTATTCCACCTCGCCTTTGAATGAGGTATCAGCAGAATAGAAACATTAGATTGATTAGAATAAATACTCATTAGATTGATTAGAATAAATACTCAGTATTCAGTTGGTGTTCATTTATGTTCATTTATATGTTTACCTGCACTACTATACTCAGTTTAAACAAAGTATTTAGTTCTAAATATGTAATAATGACTCACGAATTGTGGAAGTGGATACTGGATAAGAGCGTCTGCTACATGCTGTAAACGTAAACGTAAACGTAAACATACTTTGGGAAAATCAGAGACCCAGATTTTACTTCTTTAGTTTAGCACAGGTGCTAAACGGCGAATGTAGCTAACTAACACTAAAAGTCAATATTTACAGAAGGTCACGCAAATGCTTTCTGTAAATACACCCCTGAAACTTCTGTTAACCCACTCAAACCACACTGAGCTCTTCATGAAGGTGGATGTGGTTTAGGAAACAGTATGACTTACTGTCAGCTGTAAAAATAAATTAAACTGTAAGCAGCCCTTTTAGACAACATGATCTGTTTTCACAAACCACCTCACTGGTAGAGATGATGATCTGACCATCATAAATACAGAGGAATCTGATCCAAGATCAGCCTCCCTTGCTTTGTGAGTACCAGTGGTGTTGTCTGAAATGACTGCTGGATGTGGCTAAAGTGGGTTGAGAGACATTTTGAGGAAGGTTTTACCTAAAAGAATTAGGTGACTATTGACTTCTAGCCTTATCGTTCCAGTGCTAAACTAAAGGAGCAAAATCTGGACTCCAAACACAAATGGCTTTGCTAACTGAATACATCAGCAGTGAGGGACAAATTGGCTGAATTAGGTTTTAATTGCCAAACTATTCCTTTAATAAGAAGGTGCGGTAATATTCAGTGCCAAATAATCTGTTGTTGCTGTTTTTTTAGAATGTTGAGAGGGATGATCTGAGTTATGCTGCAATTAATTTCCCTGCAAGGAAATCAAAGAGACGAGAGATGCAAAGAGACACATGCTCAACCGTCGTATACTCATCTGTCAGTGGTTTGAACTGAACAACAATATTGTGATCCAGACATTTTTGTGGAACACACACACTGTAGTAACTTATGTATCCCCACGCTATAACAAATCATATGGTATGATAACTGATTATCCAAAACTTTCTTTTCAGTGAGGTAAAATATATGGATAATGTATAAAATGTATGTGCCAGTACTGTACACAAACCTTTAGAATGAATATCTGTGTATAATATTTTACATTTCTGTGAATTAAATTAAAACACTGGATTTTCCTAAATACACACCTTTTGCTTCATAAATATTAAATATCCAGGTAGAAAATTTCAGCAGGACATAACCTTTTCCAAGATCTTCTCCAACAGTTCTAAATGATGTAGAGTAAGTATGGACTGTTCTTTTCTCCACATTCTATGACACTGAAGTCTGGTCAGGTCAGTACATTAGTTTAAGTTTTTGTTTTTTTTTTCTTTTTGGCTATTATCTTCCTTAAGAACAAATAACAGTCCATAATCCTAATAGTATTCTATAATCCTAATGGAATTTCATGCATTTAAAGCATGCAATGGCAATACTATTAAAAATTGCTGACAATAATGTGTATTGATGAGTTTGACAACAAGATGAAAACTGATATGAATAAGGGTTAAAACTCTTTCATTTTTACTAATGACAAGAAGATTATGAATAAACAAACATCATACATAATTACTCACACACATACACGCGTGCACACACACACACACACACACACATATATATATGTGTGTGTGTGTGTGTGTGTGTGTATATATATATCAATCTCCTGTAGTCTCAGTATTTTGTGTTTGTTGTGGTGTTTGTGTGTAGACCAGTGGCGGCTGCTCTAAGACTACATGTGAAGCTCCGCTTCCTCTAATACATCAGAAATAAATGCTCAAATATGTCGTATTTATATTGCTTTTAGATCGAGTTCAACGTCATGACTAGCTCGTTCAGAATCAGGTATTTATTGTAGATTGTTTGACGCAATTTTCTTGTCATACACTTCTGTGCA
>JBBPCX010032722.1:0-15984 GCA_037974365.1 Hydrocynus forskahlii | reverse complement strand
AAAATTTTGTAAATATCAAAAACACAACAATCTTGGCTGAATCATCTAAATAGTTCAAGTATTATGTCCATTTTAGCTGCAACAACTGTGTAAAAAAATAAAGTGTAAAACTAATACATTTTAAATAGCGTGAATTCGGAGACACGACAGGGCTGAGTGTAATCTCACCCAATTTTAGCCTCGTGTTCTGGGAGATAGAGAGAGGGGGAGAGAGCAAAAACAGAAAATACCCCCTGAAAGAACCCCAAAGAGGTCTTAAGGGAGAGCTAAGAGTCTTCTCTGATATTCCTTTTGTCTTTTGGGTTGTCTGCTGTAAATTTGTTGCATTTTTGGAAAATGTCAATGAGCGTCTGCTGCCTGGTGTCTTTTTCCCTGTTTGCTAACATAAACTCCTGGTACTCTTTGTCGTGAAATCTCTGCACGGGCTTGATGAAATTTGTTGTATTGTACGAAGCAACCGTACTTCCACCCCTCAGCACGCTGGCTTTGCACACATTACAAGTAGCCGTCTTGCTTTTCTGCGTTTCCAAACTCTAGTATCTCCAAATGAGCAACATTTTGTTCAAAACAAGGCGCGCTCAGATTGAAGTTTCCGCAGGTTCATGGTATGGGGGCGGTGACACATCTCGTATTACAGCGTTGAGTTTAAGGTCCAGCACAAGCTTCGAACTGTCAAACCGATATCCGATATCGGATTTACGGCTATATCGGACCCGATACCGAAATCATATCAGATCGGGCCCATCTCTAGTAAGTAGGTTTCAGGAGTTCTAGATATATCACTGACATACAGCTGTAGTGTGACCTGGTTCTGGATATGTCACTTGACTGTAGAGTCCTGATGCCATTTATTGAGTTTTACTGATTTTCCCACCTTTGTATAAATTTAAATTAATTACATTTTAACCATGTTCTCCTCTTTGTTTAGACAGCAAGAAAGTTCAGACTCCATCCATAGCACATGGAAAAACTGTAAACTTTCTATTATTATGTTTGCAATGTATATGAACAAACGTGAAGCAAAATGACAATACTAACCACGGTGTCAGCTATTCGGCGCTTAAACTCTTTCTAAAAGCACTGTCTCAGAATGGCTGTGATGCAGACGGGGGTCAGGAAGGTCACAGCTCATTGTTCCTGTACGATGATGAAATTCTCTAAACTCGGATGACTTTAATATTCAGAGGTCAACCGTCGATTCCTTCCAGGCCCAGAATACTTTAAATAAAAGGAAAAAATATATTGTTATTATTAAAGTAATCTGGCTATGTGTGCTTTTGGAACGCAGAGGGCCAGTAAGTCACAGTATTCACAGCAAATTTAACACAAGTTGAACTGTCGCGCACACACACACACACACACACACAAACAAACACACACTGCCCTTTCAAAGTTTGGTTGACACTCTGCCTTCTTCTGAAATTCCTAGGTTTGAAGGGCAGTTTTTAAAGGACCCATATCATGGAAAGCAATACATTTACACAGTTAAAGTCATAAAACATACCGTTTACCTCTGTCTATTCAGTCTATATGTGAAAAATGAGATGCAAAAACAGCTAATTTAGAATTCAGTTTTTGTGATGTCACAAAAATCAAAAGTTTACATACATCCTCCTATTCAGTCTGCAACAGTTTAGCCCCGCCCACACAGGCTGAACTCAAAAAGACTGCTGATACACAACGGCTCTACAGTCAGTGATGTATCTAGAACTGACTGAAACCTGGTTACACCACTGCTCCACAGTCAGTGATGTATACAGAACCTCCACAGTGCCCTGAGTGACATTTATTTCTAATGTAATCTAATCTAACACGTAAGGCTTTCAGTCCAAGGACTAACCAATAGTAGAAGTTGCTTGGATGAATCCACCTAGAAACAACTGAGAGAAACATCCTGATTGGACAATTTATCGGATGATAAAGCCAGTGAGACCATTTTCCACTTTTGTTTCCAAACAAAACTTAACAATGAAGTAAGAGCACTGCTGCCATACTTTGCCAAGTACAAATTCTAATAAATGAAAATTATGTAAACATTACAAGCGTGTGTTCTTTGGTACCCAGAAATTGTTAGGCACTCTCTGAAGGTCTGGAAGGTTCTGAGAGTTAATTTCACATCACTATAATGAGATATCGCTCAGCCCTAATAAAGTGTAATGAGTTTCCAGCAGGAAGAATCAGAATGTTCATAACCGACACCAACCTGATCCACCTTCACACATACACACTCACACACACAAAAACACACACTTCAACAGGAATAGATAGTGCCTCTCACAAGCATGATGGTTTTCTATGTACTGCACAGAAAAAAACACATATATGTCTCAGATCTGCAGTGTTCGTGTGTGTGCGTGTGTGTGTGTATGTGAGTGTGTTTGTGTGTCTGAAGGTTGGTGTCAGTTATCCAGTGTGGACGGGATGTAAACACTGCCCACAACACAGGGAACACCGCATGTATTATTCCAAATACACCCATGGGGCTGTAACAGCCAAACACACACACATTCACACATTCTCACAAACAAACGCACACACACAGCTACACAGTGCTTCAGCGTGGAGCCTATGCCACCATGAATAAGTAATGCGCTAAAAATAGACACATGCTAAACTACAGGAGACTGCCAGAAAACACACATACATACACACACACACACACACACACACACACACACACAATAGTAGCTCAAGCCTAAAGTGATAATTCAACTAGATATCAAATTTGCACATGTGACGTTTGCTTTTTTAGCTTTAGCACAGGAGCTACAGTGGTGCTTAAAAGTTTGTGAACCCTACATTTCTGCAAAAATGTGACCTGAAACATCAGATTTTCTCAAAATACATAAAATGAACCCAGTTAAATAAACCAGACAAAAATATTTCACTTGGTCATTTATTTATTAAGGATTAGCAGGTAATTTTAAGGTGAAATTAAGAGTCAGGTGTTTTCAATTAATGGGATGACAATCAGGTGCGTGGGCAACCTGTGTTATTTAAAGAACACAGATCTATCAAAGTGTTAGCACATGTTTGTCAAAGTGTATCATGGCACAAACAAAGGAGATTACTGGGGACCTCAGAAAAAGGGTTGTTGATGCTCATCAGACTGGAAAAGGTTACAAAACCCTCTCTAAAGAGTTCAGACACCACCAATGCACAGTTAGACAAACTGTGTACAAACAGAGGAAATTTAAGACCATCGTTACCCTCCTCAGGAATGGTAGACCGACTAAGATCACTCCAAGAGCAAGGCGTACAAGTGTCGGCCAAGTCACAAAGGACCACAGGGTAACTGCTAAGCACCTGAAGGCCTCTCTTGCACTGGATAATGTAAATGTTCATGAGTCCACCATCAGGAGAACACTGAACAACAATGGTGTTCGTGGCAGGGTTGCAAGGAGAAAGCCACTGGTCTCCAAAAAGAACACCACTGCTCGTCTAAAGGACACGTGGACAAGCCAGAAGGCTTTTGGAAGAATGTTTTGTGGACAGATGAGACCAAAATAGAACTCTTTGGTTTGAATGATGAGCGTTATGTTTGGAGAAAGGAAAACACTGAATTTCAGCATAAGAACCTTATCCCATCTGTGAAACATGGTGGTGGTAGTATCATGGTTTGGGCCTGTTTTGCTGCATCTGGACCAGGACAGCTTGCCATCATTGATGGAACAATGAATTCTGAATTATACCAGCAAATACTTAAGGAAAATGTCAGGACATCTGTCCTTGAACAGAATCTCTGAGGAGAAAGTGGGTCATGCAGCAAGACAACAATCCTAAGCACACAAGTCATTCTACCAAAGAATGGTTAAGGAAGAGTAAAGTTAATGATTTGGAATGGCCTAGTCAATGTGTGGACCTTAAACCAGTTGAGATGTTGTGGAAGGACCTGAAGCAAGCAGTTAATGCCAGAAAACCCACCAACATCCCAGAGCTGAAGCTGTTCTGTAAGGAGGAATGGAATAAAATTCTTCCAAGCCAATGTGCAGGACTGATCAACAGTTATGAGAAATGTTTAGTTGCAGTTATTGCTGCAAAAGGGGGTCACACCAGATACTGAAACGAAAGGTTCACATACTTTCGCCACTGACAGATCTGTAATTCTGAATCATTTTCCTCAATAAATAAATTTTTTCTGGAAATATTTTGGTATCATTTATTTAACTGTTCTCTTCATCTACTTTGAGCACTTGTGTGAAAATCTGATGATGTTTCAGGTCCATATTTAGGCAGAAATGTAGACAATTCTAAAGGGTTCACAAACTTTCAAGGACCACTGTACATGGCTACCATAGCTAGAAAAGAACTTCTGCACTAGCTCCCATTCATTTCAGCAGGACTTCATGCCCTTGGTAAGATTTATTACTGAAATAGGCTACATGTTGAAACTGAAAGTCAAAAATGCAATAAAATTAAAAGGAAAACCGTTCATAACTTTGAGTTAACTGAGAGTTAATAGAACCAGGTGTGTTTGGAAGTCCCTTTCAACTGTTGCTATTGGTCATCGTGAAAAACTGGCAGTGTAAAAACTGCTGCTACTGTCAAATGTGTAAAACATGAAAATGTCAAAAATGGAGTTGGGAGGTTTTGTTCCAACAGCAACAATATATGAAATTTTGTCAACAGCATGAAGAGTGTTCAACTTCACAGTGTTGCCTAAAAATGATGTTGGTGAGAGTGCTGCTGCTGTCTCCTTTAGCCTCTCCTCTCTTCAGACGCTGATCTAAAGCAGACGAATCCTCTCCTCCTGAAACACACTGCACCGGCATGAGCAAACCGGCGAAAAGCAGTGACTCATGAAGTCCTGCCTTAAAGCTTTCTCATGCCCCGTTTGATCCACTCATTGGCACAGCTGCTTAAAAAGCAGCAGGAATACTTTTTTTTTAGCTCGTTCTAACCCTCAAAGAGTTATTTCTGTCGGAATTTAAATGACGGAAATAACATTACATTACTTTAATTGCATGATAATGATATGAACTGTATCTATATTCGATTTACATTCTGTGTGGAAAGGTCAGATTTTCTATTAGTTTCAAGCAGTTTCAAATATATGGGACTGTATGTAATGCCTTATGACATTCAGATCATAATAAAATATATCTTACACACATGATACTACAGTTTGAAAAAAAAATGGCCTTAACACGAGAAACAATTTTGTCTGAGTGATTTTCGATCATACTGAAACTGCCTGAAAGGAGCAATACTCCATGCAACATGACTGACACTGACAGGACCACTGGCACTTTTCCACAGGCTTACAGGAACTGTGCTGTACCCAAACCATACTGCATCGTAACGCTTTGATTTTCCAGTGTACCTCAGCACGGTCACTGTATTTCGGACGCATCAACAGTGCACTGGTGACATGAGACTGTAGAGACGATTGTTTATTCCCAAGCGGGAAGTTTTTTCTGTCAGAGCCAATTTTGTTTTTGTGGTCTTTCTTCAGCATTGTTTGACCATGCGGTGACCCAGCCAACTTGATGGTGATGTCCTGGTACACCTTTGATTGTAGGACAGGACAAACCATCTAGAACAGTCAGAACTGTGTAAAATTCCCTCCTACTCCCTCTCAAAAATTCCCATGCATGCCCTCTTTCAATTCCAAAGAACAAACCACCCTTGTTCAGAATGCAGCACCAAGAGTTCTAACCAGGAGTGAAAGAAGGGCCCCCCCCACCACCACCCCTTTTCTTAAATCATTACACTGGCTACCAGTGTGTTACAGAATTGATACTACCACTAGTCTGTTAAAGCTTTAACTGTGCAAGACCCGAGTGTTTATCCGACATGCTGCAGCCATGCAAGGCGAGCAGAACTCCCAGATCATTAGGACCGAGGTTAAGAATAAGCAAGGAGAAGCAGCGTTCAGCTACTATAATATTCTTAAATGGAACCGGCTGACAGAGAACATTAGAGGAGCCCTGACCCACAACACCTTTAAATCCAGCCTGAAAACGTTCTTACTTGAGTCCAAACCTCAGCTTTTCTACTACACTAATGCTTTTTCACCCTGTGCTGGCACTTTATCAGCCAATTTTTTTATTTTATTTTTACTTCCTTTTAAATGTATTGCTCTACTGAAGCTTTACATTTTCATTCTCTTTCATTTTTGTTCTTTTCCTGAAACACTTTGATTAATGCCAAAGTATGAAAGGTGATGTATAACTGAACTTGCCCTATAACATACATTCAATACAATATTTTTTTTCATTTAATGGAATACTTAGAAATTTTCAAACTAATCTGTATCTCTGCTGAAAGGCTGATTACCGTGGTCGATAATTTCAGCATCACTCCACAGGAAACAACATAAAACCTATTCCCTTGAAATGGGCAGTTGCTTCAGCACACACCCCCTGGGTTCTATTTATTAGAAGTCACCGGGTTTTCTCTTCTTTTCTAAGTGAATGTTCCCCTTGGGACAAGCTGAATGAGGTTATGTTTGAATGATTCACCCATTGTCTTTATTTAATTCATTTATTTGCTAATTCAGTTGTACGAATTTGAATATTCTTCTGGGGGGGTGGGCAGGGTAAACCTACAAGAGTGGTGTTGAAGTTCTTCCACCAGAACGTTCTACAGGAGAGACCCCAGTTACACATGGCTATTTTGTGAGACTAGTATAGTACTGTGCAAAGTTTAAGGCACCTATGCAAATTGTCTAAAGCCATTTTTCTCAGCATGTGATAGAGTCTTCCTGTCAGCAAATATTAGAATAAACGCAAAAACAATTGTAAAAAGTAGTTTTATCGTAGGTTCAGTTCCAGATTTTTCCAGATTTATGAAATTCCATCAGCAGCTCCCGATTTCAGGACTGACTGAGTCAAATCAGGTTTCTGATGGAAACTAAAGTAATACTGGACTTCCATAAGGAACACATTTATATACTGTATGTAAAATCACTATTTACGATTTTTAAACATTATTTTGGCCGTTGCCACTTTTGCTCTGTTCTGTATTAATTGTATCCTGAGCAGATTTTAGGCCCACGTGTTTACACTCAGTACTCAAAAGTCTTTACAGTGTTTACAGTGAAGTGTGCGTTAAAACACTGTACTGAGGGTGAAAAAGGTGAGGTTTAGCCAAACTGGAGCTTTATTTGAGCTTACTGGCTCATGCAGACTGGGCCACAGAAGTAAAATTTAAATTGAACTGAAAGAGCAGCGATGCTGCGTTGAGTGGCAGCAGTTTGAAAGGACAGCAGGGGGCGCTGTCAGAGTACTGGTTAAACGTGTATTGATTGTTAAACGTGTCTTGGAGAGATGGAGGCATTTACTGGATGTGGATGTGCTGGAATGTGTCCCAGAAGTCCTCCTGAAGCGGATCCGATTCAAATCTGTTTTAAACGCGTCTTGGGTGTGTTTACACCAGGCCCGGCACCACGGGGGGGGGGGCGTAAGGGGGTGTCGCCCCCTCAGCGGGATAAGGCCATTCCCTCTGTTAAAATAAGCCCTAATTGAACTTTTTAAAAAATTACTTTAAAAGACTAATACGAAAGTTATAAAACGACAGTTTGCTTTTTAAAAAAGTCTACATTTTACATACGTGTCGGTACGTTCTAGACTAGATTTTCAAATCCAGGCACTTGATCGGTCAGTTGGGTGAGCAGGAGCTAGTGATGGGAACTTAGACTCTTTTCACAGAGAAGAGCTGATTCTTTCGGCTCACAAACGGCCCTGTATCCTCATATTTTTGCCTAACTTGCAAATTTGAATGCTTTGTGTGTTGATAAACCCTTTTGCATTTAGTGTTTTTATGAGAAGCCTATGAGTGTTTCTATGTGTGAGATTTGTGAGAGAAGAACGCCGAATGGCTGATAAAAAGTTGTCCTGTGATGCCTTGCGAATGTTATTCACCGATTCTGACTCTGAAAGGGAACATTTGCCTTTTGGAAAAGACGTCCGGTCGTCTCCTGGTACAACTTTGCAGCGCAGCGCTGCCGCCATGCAAGCCGAGAGTGTTCGTGAAGCACAAACAAGTGTTTTTCGACACTTGGCCCAACGGGAATGTGTGTGGCAGAGGTGACCGTGGTCATAGTGTCTGTAGGAGAGGTGTTGGTCGAGGTAGAGGCAGCAGGAGAGGGAGAAATAGGGCTGAAAGTAGTTGTAGCACTAGCTCTCCCCATCCAGTTCTCCAGAGGGGTGGAGTCTCCGTTACACGCGGCCGTGTGTGATAGTGTGTGTAAGAGAGCTGGGATACATAGCAGAGGCAGCTGGGGTGATCTGGATCTGAATAGGGCTGGAAATAGCGATGATAATGGTGGTTGGGTTTATTTGAGAAACGAGGAAGTGTATCAGGACTGGATCAAACACTTTGATGAGCCTGTTGGTGTATAAACTTCAATTAGATGTCATAATATGCAAATTAGATGAGTGTACCAGTATTTAAAAGAAAAACCTTGGTGCCTAAAGGGTTAAATTGCCCCCTCTCTGCATTTCAATTGCCCCCCAGCTTGTTTTCCACTGGCGCCGGGCCTGGTTTTCACCTGCACTTTTATATCATCCAGGTATAATCCTGACACTCAAGACACATGAAGCGACCAGGTGCGAACAGGTCAGAGTGTGTGAAACAAGAACACTGACTGTGTGCTTACTGCATGTTCTGCTGCGTTTTCTCACGCACGTCCATCTGATCCCAAGAGTTTACAGAGATATTCTGATGGTGGACATTCCATCAGGTGTTGTTCAGGCTCATGTCTCCGTCCAGTCACTGTTTCTGCAGCTGCTGTTAAAGAAAGTCTCTCAACAACGCAACTTTTAGAGCTGCATGCAGATTCACACCTGCTTTTATAAGGAGACACTCAACTGACTATGAGCTGAGCAGACTTTAATAAATGTGGTGAAATATGTGATCACTAGGGTTGGGAACAGAAAGTAGGTTCAAAATTAGACCCCGATAAGAAAATAACTGGTACCAGGTTTTTGAATTTTGGTTCTGCTTATAAATTCCTAAACACTACATATTTACAAGGACATGCATGGCTCATCCGCCAGGACCTGTTTAAGGTGAATGTCATGCATCAGTGTATTAATTACATAACAACAATTTAACATTTGCACTGAATTCACATAGTATTTTACTCCCATTGCTGCTAGGACATTCTGAATGTTCAGATATTTTTGTTATCTAAACATTTTTTTTACCTTTTTGGAATTGAAATGGGAAACTCATAAGCAGCACTGCAATTGGAATCAGAATTAATCAAATTTAAACAATACCCAACCCTAGTGATCACACACACACATGGAATATCTCCTCCCACGTTTTATGCAGCCCTCTCTTAAACGCTTTTGCATGAGGGAGGGAAGTGCATTTTGTGATCTGCCAAACACACACAGCCCATAAACTGTTTAGGCTCATACATCAGTTTCAAACAGAGCGCGCAGGCACAATGCATCCGAACTGCACCTGAAACAGACAAAGAGCTCAGGCACATCTGAACACTCAGTATTGAGCACTGTGAGGCTACACTTGGAGTAAAAATAAAAAATAGCGCCGCACCAGCCCTGTTGGGCACTAAACCAGGAGCTGCTAGCCTAGTCCCGACTGAAAACAGGCCCATTTTGGAGTGTGTGAAATAATCTCTCCATCTCTCTCCTGTGTGTCTGATCGCGGCTAGTCTTCTATAACTGGCAGTGTGAGTCCTGTGAAGAAAACTGTGTCGTCAAACTCTCGGCCAATGTTGATTCAACAAGTCCAGGAGTAGCGTTCTCAGCCATATGTCTCCAGAGTAGTTGGCTCCACCAAACGAAAAGCACTAAAACTGGACTTTTTCCGTAGCCTGACTTTGGAACATAGGCCCTGTTTCTCACACACACACATACACATAGAGCCACCAACAACGGAGGATAATTAACATACTAATGAAGCCTTTATAAGCTAATGAGTTTTATGTCTGTATTGCGGGTGAGGAGAGAATGGCGGAGGAGCTGTCAATCCGCGGCCTCCTCTTTCCGCAGCTGTAGTGCGCGCACACGCGCGGCACAGAGATACGTTATGAATCATAAACAGACACAAATAGACAAGCTTTGGGCTGCTGACAAATATCTTGGCGAAACACATGACTGCATGTCAAATAAGGATCCCTCCGTCAAACACTACAGGGACGTTCTGCGAAGCGTCTCGTGCTGTACGCGCGTCAGTTTGGCAGCCGGCTCTATACACATGGAGAAGGAGGCCTTAAAGCGACAGCTGGGCAAAAAATCTAATTTATACACATTTTTGTTTGCTTCTTTGCCTTTGCATTGGAGCCACGAGGTTAATGTAGCTAACAAACGATTTTTTTCTGTCCATTTTTCTAGCGTCAAAAAGTAGCCCCACTAAACAATAGTGAACAGCATGCTGTGCTGTGTCAGAAACCACAAAAGTGAGTCTGTATTTCTGAACATTGATGATTTAGCCATCAAATCAGTCTTTCAGTTATCTACATTAGCGTCATATTTTCAACCTAACAACTGCTGCTTACATTACATTGAACGTTTTACCCCAGTGAGCATGTGCAAACACTTTGAAATACATGCTTATATGATTTTGGATTTTATAATAGGACTGTCACTATCATGTAAGTAGTTATAATAGTAATCAAGTAATCAAGAAAGTGTTGATTAACATTCAATTGTAAAAGCAGACAAGTAATCTTAATTCATATACATTCAGTGATACTCACAGAGCCAAAGTGATTTGAGTGCTGACAGCCACCCCCTTGCCGAGAAAGCTCAGATTCAGCTTTACAATGACCTGCAGATTCCCTGTTTATTATTCAAAATCAAGCTGCATGATATGGCCAAAATATCAGTCTTGCAATTTTACTGCTACATACTGTGATTGCTATGCCTTTCTTGATATTAAAGGGCTGATATCACTTTTCTGGAAATAAAAAGGTCTTGAGTCTGTAATTGTTTAAGATCACAGTTTTTGTGATGTCACACAACCAACACATTTAAATACTTCTTATTCTGGCTACAGCAGCTTAGCCCCACCCATTCATGCACTGATTGTCCAACGCCTTTAACGGTAAAAAATTAGATCTGTTGCATTACATGAAGATTACATCAGAACACCCAGTAACTCACCTGGAGCTGTGACTATCAGAAATACTGTGATTGGTTAGAGGATCATTTATATATTGCAGCCTTTTGCGATATCTGTGCCGCAGATACCGATATTAGGATAACACTTAACAGATGATATATTGTATAGCCCTAACTCAAAGTAATCACTAAACAGATTCATAGAGAACACAAAAGTTTAATTAAGTTTTTAATTAAGAAAGTAATCATGACAGTGATACATAATCCATATTAGCAAGTCACTGGGGAGACCCATCTAACAGGGATAATTTAAATTGGGGACAAACAATAGTGCAGTACAGTGGCAGGAACCACAATAGTAAGTCTATTAGAGATTACTGAGCACCTCCACTCGCTGGCCATGGGCCGGGTGTGATGATTTACATGTGCCAATTGGTGTACATAGGCTTCCACTACATTTTAACTACATTAGCCTCATCAGTGCAAAAACTAAAGGAGCAAACATCAAATAAGTGTTGGCTGATCTACTACATGGGGCCGTAGGAGATGAAATCTTTCATTAAGTTTTTTCTTTTATTGCATGGTTGCCTGTTGTCTGAGCGCCCGGGGGCCAAATCCAGGGGTAACTTAAGGGGGCCAAGGCGTCGAGGTGTTTGAGTCGTGAAGTTTGAGCTGGGCTCCTGATTCAGCAGCCTATTTTGAGAAAGGCCCGTTTGGGATGATACTTGAGAGGGTCGTAAGCAGATGCTGGTGGAGTACGAGTGCGTGTGGTGGGGGAGTGGGTTTGGTGTCAGCTGCTCAGAATTGATCACATTTCATACCAGGCATTGCTGACCCTGAGCATCTGCGCACACGTACACTCTCTCTCTCTCTCTCTCTCTCTCTCTCTCTCCGACTGAATGCTGTAAATCACAGATGGTGCTACACCAGAGAACCTTGATGTCATGGATGATCAATGGACACAAACTGTATCCAAATACAGCACATCCAATCCAATTGCCCATAATAGGTGCACTTAAACACACAGGCTGCCCATGATGCTTCATCATCTGCTTTCCGTTTACATTACAACGACACTGTTTTGATGTGCCCGTTTGATATGTCGCTCTGCGATGCAGCAGCCCCAGTGAAAACCCACTTTGCATGTTGTCGTCTGCCAAAAGAGACAGAACTGCAGTAGCAACGTCTTTCTGTGTGTGTGTGTGTGTGTGTGTCTGTGCTGAAGTGTGAATGATCGACATGCTAAACTTCAACACCAGCTTGCCGAGGACCAGCATAAAAGCAATGGAAGCTCCACTATTTCTTCTTAATTTCCTGCATAATTAAGTGGCTCAGCTGTGATCAGAGCTGTTCAAAACAGGTTTGGTATGAAACACTCCATTCTAGAGGAACTTACCAAGCCAGAATTGGTCACAGCGGTGGTGAATGGAACCAGACGTCTGCCTCTAAAAGCTCCCTCACAGAAACTTATTACATTAAATAATTATGAATGTGCTGCCTTAGACATTGTATTACCAGAGTTTTGAGAAGCCTTCGGATCTAAAACCAAATCCATTCATGGTGGACGGATACCATCAGCATTCCACATAAACACTCAGAAGACATGTACAGGTTCAGTGGTGGGTTTTAAGGATATATATATATATATATATATATATACATAATGTTATATTATATATTTGTACTGTTTACATGAGACCCCTGGTTCCATTCACCACCACTACAAAGAAACCCACAATTAACTATTTCACATCAAACTCACTCTGAATGACTCCAAAACTGAATTATCAGGGATTTTTGGAAAATTGGTGGAGTTCCCCTGAAAGATTAGAACTACAGCTGCAAAATAACAGTATCATGATCATATTATGAAATTCTCAGCTTACAATATATTGCCTGTAAGTGATACACACTGCATGCCATTACTCCATACTAAACAATAAGTCTAATAAAAATATTCACATATTAACACTTATTATTATTATTACCTTCCACAGAAGCTTTTATATTGTTCACAGCAGACATTAAGACACTCAGTGATTGGTTAGAGAGCTAATTTTTGCATATTGCAAGCTTTTGCAACATATCAGCCCTCCAAAACATGTAATAACCATTGACATATACTCTATAATAATAATAACCAAATAACACTTATTACATAGATATACTACAAGATTTAAATGTGTTACTATTGCAGCATGTTACAAAAGTATCACAATAACAATTGTCCATCTTTAGTGATTGGTTTAGAGTTAAATAGCTCCTTTGCATACTGAAGAGAGGCTGTTTAAATATTAAGGTCTTGTGATACACTGGTGCGCCAAAATGCCAAGTAATGCCATGACAATGAGCAAATCTTACCTGAATTAAGTTACATGATGGTTCTACACTTCTCTACTGATCACTCTTTCGATTGGTTAATAGACTCATTTGCACACTGCAATGTATGGATAATGCAGATGTAACAAATGACCAATTGTACCACTCAATTGTTTTATAATTAAATGTGATAATTTTTTGAGATTTCATGATTGCTTTAAAGTTATAGTTCATGCACATATCGTACACAAAGTTAAAATCTGAAGACGCCGTTGGTAAACAGGCTCATTTGCATGTTCCAGTTTCAGTTCCACAGAAGTAATAAGTGACATTCCGACCCACCACTTATGCTGAATCATTTCACGTTTTTCAAGTGTTTTGACTTTCTGCTCCTCCTGATCTGTCAGTCCGTTAGCGAGTGTGCTCCAAGGCCTCATTTGCATGTTGAGATTTATCGATTATTGATAAGAAGCAATTTATCATACCTAATCTGAATTATTTTACAGTTTTTACATATCTGCACATCAGTCCTTTAGTGTCTGGTTAGAGAGATAATTTGCATTTTGCAGACTCTTGCGATGTATCCGAACATTAAGGACCGATATCACTATATCGATGTGATATCGAGGCTCATTTGCATATTGCGATTTATCAGTTCCACAGAACTAGTGACATTTCAACCCACCTCTAAGCTGAAAAGTTTGGGCTTTCTGCTCCTCCTGATCTGTCAGGGCTCACCTGATTTATCGTTCTAATCCAAATCTCTGGGTCTCAGTCTTTTACTGATTCTTGCGATGTATCGGTGCATTAAAAGGATGGATATCACGTTATTGATTATGATCTGATGCACTGCCACGTTGATAGGACAGATATCACAATAATGATTATGATCTGATGTATCGGTATGTTAATAGGACAGGTATCACAATAATGATTATGACCTGATGTATCGGTATGTTAATAGGACAGATATCACAATAATGATTATGATCTGTTGTATCGGTATGTTAATAGGACAGATATCACAATTATGATTATGATATGATTTATAGGTACGTTAATAGGACAGATAACACAATATCAAGTATAATCTGATGTATCGGTACGTTAATAAGACAGATATCACAATACCAATTATGATCTGATGTATCGGTACGTTAATAGGACAAATATCACAATATCGATTATGATCTGATGTTTCGGTATGTTAATAGGACAGATATCACAATATCGATTATGATCTGATGTATCGGTAAGTTAATACGACAGATATCACAATCTCGATTATGATCTGATGTTTCCGTATGTTAATAGGACAGATATCACAATAGCGATTATGATCTGATGTATCCGTATGTTAATAGGACAGATATCACAATATGGATTATGATCTGATGTATCAATCTTGCTTTAGTTCCCCAGCCTGCTGCTGTTGCTGCACTGCTAAGACTGTGGTGTTTAATGGCCGGTAATGTGAACACACACACACACACACACTTTTGCATGCACTGTTCCGGTTCCGTTAGCGCGTGCTGACGCAGATCCCCCCTCCTCCAGCCCCTCATCCCCCTCATTTTTCATTTTTTCTCTCCTCATTCCGAGGTGCCGGTGATGTTCTGAAAAGAGGATGAACTGCAGAACCCAGCAGCTCGCGCGCGATCCCGTTTACACGTTGTCCAGCCGAGACACCCACACACACACACCCGTTCGGCACGTGCACGCGCACGGTACACCCCCAACCCCCTCACCCCCAGCCCCACCACACACGCGCACACACTGTCCCACCTACCTGGACCTGCGGGTCCCGCTCGGTCCGGATTGGTAAAGGTCTGGAAGGAGGCTCGCGCTGCTGCTGCTGCTGTTTGCTCGCGCTGGGAGAATACAGCCCCCAACCTCTTCCAAAATCACACACACACGCACGCACACACACAGGCACACGCACACAAGAACACACACATGCACACACACCACCCTCTCTCGCGCCCACGGACACCGAGTCTCGAGCCTGTCCAGCAGGACTAACCGAATTTTGATATGTGTAAATAAACAAACAAAAAAACAAATAAAATATATGAGGCTCCTCTCTTCTCAACACATCCACACACACACACACACATACACACACACACACAACCACGCACTCACGCACTCGCGCGCGGCACAGTCAGATCGAAGCGTCGTGGAAATTTCGTGTGCTCGCGCAATCCATTGGCAAAGCGCGTGCGAGTGTGCGAGCACCTTGTGCACGTTGCTCCTCCTTTCTCCTCCTCCTCCTCCTCTTCACGTTCTTCCCTCCTCGCTCGCGAGCGACGGACGCATCATCCCGAACCCACCAGAACCGCACGCGCGCGCGCACGCGTCTCCACTCATCCCCCAGATCAGAGAGACCGAGCCGTCTCTGTCTCCACCATCATCATCATCATCATCATCATCATCCTCCTCCTCCTCCTGGTCCTCGTGCTGCTCCTGCCTCCGCCTCCCTCTGCTCCAGATTTCGGCCTGAACGTCTCACACACGCTCACCCTCAGCCGGCACGCACGCGCACGCTCGCACACGGGCAGGCACGCATGCGCTCGAAGACTGGTCTACGTCAAAAAGTCAGATGGGACTAAATACCCGAAGAGAG
>JBBPCX010032681.1:0-10403 GCA_037974365.1 Hydrocynus forskahlii | reverse complement strand
ACAGACACACACAACCTACAAAACACAACCTACAGACACACACAACCTACAAACAGACACAGACACACACAACCTACAAAACAGACACACACAGATGAAATACACAAACACACAGACTTGGCACATGAAATACCACGCCTCTGGAGAATGGAGAAGGTGCTCATTGTCCCCATTGTTCTGTCTCGCACTGGTCTCATCCCACATGCACACAAAAGTCTAAACAAATTAGACTTGCAACCAAACATATACATGACATTGCAGAAAGCTACAATAATGAACACATGCCACATAGTCCGAAAGTTTCTAACACACTTATAAACACGTCCTGATGTCTCGACCTTCGCCCGACACAGGATACAGCCACAGGAATATCCCAGAATTAAAACATACAAATAACAATAATAATAATAATGCACATTGTGATACACTTTGTGATTTAAACTAGGTAAGAAATTGCACAGCAATGTAGCAACAGGCTATTGCACAGATTATTGTGTGAATGTGTGATGGAGCTGTGGAGTCTGAAGGAAAAGCTACACAAAGGCCTGTCTAAAAAGGTGAGTTTTAAGCTGGGCCTTAAACTGTTCGACTGACTGCACCAGTCTCAGTGCTGGTGGAGGACTTTTCACAGTCTGGGAGAAACAGGTTGAAATGTACGATCTCCACACATCTTCAGCCTGGAGTGAGGAACAGAAAGAAGGCCTTGTTGGTGATATAAAGCTGCAAGAGCTCCACATTGTATTAAGTAAACAAAAAGGCACGTGAGACATAGAATAAAACCATAAAATGAGAGGTCATGAGTTGTTTTATTGATTATTTTATTCTCCGTCACTCTGGGGTTATGAATCACAATGACTCTGCACATTCTCGGCTCTCCCTCTGCTCCAGGCCGGATTGGGCCCTCATCTTCTTTTGTCAGCATCCACACCCTTTCTTCCATTTGCACATTATCACCGGTGACAAAAAACACATAATTAAGGCTACTGAGAATAATCAGATCTGTTACAGCGTGCTCCACAAACTGAAATCAAAAATGTACTCAGAAATGTTAGGCCAAACTGAAGTGAGAGTAGATGTTAAATACTTGGACTGATCATGCTTTCTGTATTATTCACACATTTACTTAACTGAATATACACATTCACCACACGCATATTCACCTCCTGCAGCCAGACCACAGTAGCGTTGAGTGAGATTTTCTGACCAGGAGAACGTTCTGAGTGGTGGGGTGCTACCTTCAGCACCACCACTGGGTTCCTGAGCAGGACCCTTAACCCCAAGTTGCTCCAGGGAGACTGTCCCCTGTAGTTAGGGAATGGAAGTTGCTTTGAATAAAAGCGTCTGCTAAATGCCGTAAATGTAAATGTAAATCTGAATCAGGCCTGCTCCTGGAAGCCCTCAGCTATGCACATGTTATGCCACTCTCCCAACACACCTGACTCAACTAATCAGATCATTAAACAGCCTTTCCTGGGTTAAAGTGGCCGCATAACAAGAGAGGAAACACTAAAATGTGCCTCCAGGCCTCCAGGATCAAGGCTGGAAACCACTGACCTCTCAGGTAGTTTTAAAAGATTAACTTTGGTTGGAGGGAGGGGTTTGAAGGACTTGATGCAGGCTGTTTTGTTTTGTTTTGGTTTGTTTGTTTATTTGTCAGTTCATTTATTTTTTCATCTATCTATCTATCTATCTATCTATCTATATCTATCTATCTATCTATCCATCCATCTATCTGTTTTCACTGGTGTCATAATTGTATCTTTTAGAAAAGGTCTAATGAAGTTAGTGCCACATCCCTAATACTAACTATGGCCACAGTTCAACATCGGTCAGTCAGTTCATTGACTCTGTTTAACGGCTCCTTTACTGAACTGAGTGCATTTTTTCCACTGAAGATCATCAATTTCTGCAGTTCTAGACCTTTTTTACTTAAACTGATGAATGAAACATTAAAAACAAATATTAAATTGTGAATGCTGTCAAACAGGATGAGGCTGAGGGGTGCAGCCCGACACAGAATATTACGCTGCACCTCAAATAACAGGTTAAATACGAGAATATTAAATACATTTGTGTTTATAAGAAATAAAACAGCAATGTTAAGGTTAATGGGTCAGCTTTAATAAAGAGAATGGATTGTGTTAATGATATTTAGGTTTAAATTCTGCTTAAAATCTGTGTGCTTTAGGTGAACTAGGTGGGGTGGGGAGATGGGCCGTGGGGGTAAAGACACCCAGAGTACTTATGGCTTCTTAGGGCTTCAAGCACGGCTCGTCTTGAGCCTCCACCGCTCAGAAGAAGAGGAACACATGCGTCAAGACTCTTCTCAGTCTTGGTGGAACGAACTCCCTCTTCCAATCAGATCTGTGGAGACCCTCACTGTCTTCAAGACCCAACTCTTCAAGGAGCACCTTGGTGACTAACTATGCCTCTCATTTCTGCTTGCTTACTTCTCCCAAAAAAACCCTCTTATCCTCATCCCTTCCTGACTTTTCTCTGACAGGTGTTGTTTAGGTGGACCTAGCGTGTAGTAACTTGGTTGAATAGTGGATGTTGATTTAAGTATAGCTTTACAGGTTTAAGGAACAGATGTGGATGACTTGAGCACTGACGTACCTCACTCTGGATAAGAGCATCAGCTAAATACCATAAATGTAAATGTAAAAAAAAAAAAATCAAGCAAATCAGTCATAAAACAACATTAACTCACACACAGCTGGGGCAGCTGGTGGTCTAATAGGAAGTTGGCCCTGTGACCAGAAGGCCATGAGTTCGAATCCCAGGACTGCTAGTGACACCACTGAGGTTCCCTTGAGTAAGGTACCGTCCCCACACACTGCTCCCCGGACACTGTGTTCCTGGCTGCCCGCTGCTTCACTTGGTGAATGGGTTAAATACAGATAAGAATTTCACACTGTGTGCTGTGGTGTGTTCACATATGACAAGTGGTGTGCATTTGTAAAGTGTTTATTAAGATTATCCATACAAAACTGTGAATGTTGGAGGTGCAGCGAAGCCTGAATGTCCTACATAAAGCAGTTTGCTCTTTTTCCCCTCAAGTCTGTGGCCACGCCTGAGACTAACATTACATAAGCATATTTACGTAACTCCTGTGCTGCCATGAGAACCATCCTGGAGCCGCCAGACGCCGATATCCAGACTGTTTTCACCCTGTCTGGTCAAGCGACACATTGTTTAAGCACACACTTTCTCCCTTTGTGTCTATGTCTTTTTATCTCTTTTGTGGAGCAAAGGAAAGTGCTTTTGAAGGCTTTTTAAAACAGCCCCCCATCCTGACTACTGCGAAACGTACTGAGGCGAATGCTGACGGCAGGCTGACTCTGAACAGGCTTCCTGGAAAGATGCATTAAGACACACGAATACTTTTGACCTCAAATCAAATGGAGTGACTCAGTCTGCGGCCTGAGGTCCATACCGAAAGCACAGAAAACCAACAGATTATGATGAGGGGCCACGTCAGTGGCGCTGAAGCTCCCTCACCTTTCAATAAGGATGTGAAAGGTGAAATCTGGAGCTTTGTGTGTGAGGAACAATGGTGCGGTGTCAGCGGTGGTTTTACAGCAAATCCATAGCTTTGTGCTCCGGAACTGCTCATCCTTTCAGTCCTTGTCTTTCAAAAGCGGCTAAAAACACATCATTCAAGAGGGATGTGGCTGAATAAATGGACAGATGAAAGACTGATGATGAGGCATGATGAAGCATAAAGCTCCTGGATGAGCTCCTTAATTCGGAATCAGAATCACAAACTGTCATTGATCCAAATCTACTGAATTACACAGAATTGTTCAGTTTCCCTGCATTGACAATGACCGGCACATAATAAAAATGAGATCTTGCACAGAATGAAATTATTGAGAATGTGCTATAAAGGTCAAATGTGGATTATATTGCGGCAGTAGGAAGTTAATGGGTGCCAATAATTTTGACATCAGTGTATGACTGTAGTGTTCTATCAACTTTTTTACTCATTTTTGACCAAGTCCTGACTGTCCACTGGGAAGCGTGTGGGCCGAGAAAATAAACGGACTGGTCCAATGACCCTGTTCACCAGTTAGTTCACCAGTTCACTGGTTGTTTATCCTTGAAGCGCTGGTAGGTACTGACCCGGGAACCCCCACAGGACCTGCTGTATTGAAGATGTTCTGATCCAGGTGTCCAGATATCACTGTTTGGTTAATCTCAAAGCGTCTCAGGTCTTTACACTCGCTCATTTTTCTTGCTTCCAGCATCAACTCCAAGAACCGACTGTTTACTCACTGCCTAATGTAAAATAAGGCCTGGTGATATCAATAAATTCAACATTATAATGTTTATCAATATATCATAGTGTCAGGTTACATTTAACTTAAAAGATAAAGAGAAGAGGTTTGTGTTATTGAGGTATTCAGAAGAAAAAATTGACAGGAAGGTTAATAAGTCAGCATTCATAAAGTGAATAAGGTAGTGATAATGTTTATTGACTAGCCTTATTCACGTGAATAAGTTAGTACTAATAAAATTAGTAATTTGGCATTACTAATGTGTATTAGTTAATGAACTAGCATTATTGATATGAATAAGTTAGCATTGATAATGTTTAATAATTTGCATAATTAAAGCGAACATATTAGCAGTAAGAAAGTGCATAAATTAGGACTATTAAAGTGAATAAGTCAGAGCTGATAGTAAATTAGCATTATTAAAATAAATAGGTTAGCATTAAGAATATTTATAAATTAGCATTATTAAAGTAAATATGTTGTGCTCATACAGTTGGGAAATTAGCATTTTCAAAGTGAATATGCTCGCATTAATAATATTTAGAAATATTATTAAAATGAATGTTAATATTAATAAAGTGAGTAAACTAGCCTTAGTAAAGTGATTGTTAGTCTTAATAAGGTTTATAAATAAGCATTAATAAAATACTGAATCTATGCATTTATAAAAGTTCACTTTAAAATGAATTTAAAGTGAATAAAATACCATTCGTTACTCTCACCAAAGATTACACTGAAGCTAACTTAACACAGTTACTGTAAACGTTAATGAGACGGGAACACTTTTGCAGAAGAGAAACTTACTGTTTAATCATTTTCATGAACTTTAAACTGTTCTTTTAAAGTTATGTGAAGCTCCAAATAGGGAACACACACTGCAGTTAACTTTCAGGCGCTGATCCCATGAGTAAAGATCCCAAAATGAAATTAAAACCCCATTAGAAACAACTGCTCATCAACATCAACATTTTATTATAAACCCCATTATTAAATAAATCAATACAAAAATCACTAAAACTGAAGATCAGTATCACAATACATCGATATGGACAATATATCGTCCGGCACTACACTGAAACATCAACTGGCCATTTCCTAGACAGAAAATACAGACACTGTGATATATTCTCAAGCCCCCTGTTATGGGTGATCTCTCATGCGTAAAACAAACTCCAGGGCAGTTCATGGGAGGCCGAGGTCACCAGGGTCGCCCCGTTCTAGACGGGAGAATGCTTTGATCCTTGCTTGTGCTCCAGACCAACCTGCCCATCAAATTAACTGGCTTCACTTGATTATCAGTGCTGACTTTACCGTCGATGTGTATCTTATTATTATTATGTGCAATAGTCTTACCATATGAAATATCACTACTTATGTCAGTTTTACAGATCTACCACTAATCTCTATTGCAGCAATAACAGACTCCTAATCACTATTGGTGTTACTAGTAAATCACTTAACTGTAAGTTATTTATCTATAGTATTTATACCCCAAGGTTTGTTTATATATCATGGTGTTTTTATTGGATTTATTTATATTTACATTATATAGTTCTTGACTCTGTGTCTCTGTGTATCTGTGTAGTTGTAACATAAGCAATTTCCTCTGGGATCAGTAAAGTTTTCAATTCTGTTTCTGATTTAATTGAAGGCATGCTGACATCGTGCTTAGTAAAGTCTCGGTGCAGGGAAATTTCAATATTCTGTGTAATTCAGTGGTTGAGGCGTAAACAAGGTGTTTTTTTATGTGAAATGGTTCATTGTAGAGAAATCTACTGACAGATTTCAGTGAATGGAACCAGGTGTCATGATGTCTACACCACAAATCAAACCATTTTATTTACCACTAAACATAAGAGTTTTTGTATATATTTGTTCAAAACCTTCTCAAAACTCTGGGAAAACAGCATCTCAGCTATCAAGCAGTGCATTCATTCAGACGTCTGGTTCCATTCACCACCACTGTGAACAGTTCTGATTTGGTTATGACCACCACAGAAAAGGAAAGTGTTCACTGATTGTGGATCAGGAAGCACTTAGACTGATTAAAGATGTGTTTATTTATTTAGCCCTGATGAAATTTCTATTTCCCCCTCAGCTACTGACATTGTGTCCAAAAGTTTGTAGACACCAGCATTTCTTCTGAAATCATATTACTAGGGGAGTTTGACCCCCTGCTGCCACAGTAACAGCTTCTACTCTTCTGGGAAGGCGCCAGATGTTGGAACATTACTGTGAAGATTTGATTGCAGCCACAAGAGCATTTGTGAGGTCTGTGACTGATGATGAATGATCACAAACTCCACTCCAACTGATCCCAAAGGAGCTTCATCACTCCAGAGAAAGTACTTCCACTGTTCCACATCTCAGCATGGTGACACTGACGCATAAGAGCATAACTGTCTTCATACCTTCATACCTTTAGACACCTTGTCCACATAACTGTAAAAAGCAGAGTAGAGGTTAAGACAATGACGCAAATTCCTGTTTGACCTTTATGTGGTTTCTCGTCTGTGGTGTAACTGAGGTTATGCTTTTAGAAATGTGAAGAAGTTTGTTCTCTACTGTGGATGTGAACTCACTTACACTTAGAAAATCAACTTGTAATTTGACCAGAGACATTATGTCCTCCATGGATTATTGGCGACAGTTGAATTAGAGGTGGGCGACACAAAATACAGTATCACAGTTTTTTCATGTCACACATTCTGTATCCGTCCATTCCTCCATCTGATCATCCATTCATCCATCCATTCATCCATCCATCCATCCACCAATTTACCCATGCATCTATTTGTCCACCCTTCCATCCATCCATCCATCCATCCATCCATCCATTCAATCATTCAACAATTTGTTACTTTCTCCTTAAATTATGTTGAAGGGAACCTAACACAGTTACTGTTTATGTTCCATTCATCCATTCATCCATCCATCCATCCATCCATTCATTCATTCAATCATTTGTTCATTTATTAATCCATCCATCCATTCATCCACTGAACTGATGTCATGCCTTTAGGAGTAAAACCACATTGTGAACTGTATTTCTTCATTGTGCACAAAAAATCATCCCATAATAATCAGAATATGTCTGGTTAAAGTGTTAACGCAGAAGACTCTGTAAGACTCAAAGTGTGTAATGTGTGCTTTTCAGTGTGGAAGAGAGAAGGAAGCCAACTGCAGCACATGCTACACATAGAAAAAGCTTCACCACTGAAGGGGGACGTGAACAATGCAAAAGTTTTGGTCCCCTGGTCAAGTTGGTTTTCTACATGTAAGTAAGCACACGTCCACTCTAAAGAACAAACTTCTGCACATTTTAATGCACACTCACTGTTTATTTGCTGCACTGAAAATATTGAGAAAGAAAATCAAACATAAAATGTGGCTTGTGCAAAAGTAATGGCACATTTTTTCCATGTTAAACTCTTATTTTCAAATCCACAAAACAGGTCATTTGCCAGGGGGTGCACAAACTTTTGCATATGACTGTACCAGAAGCTGCCAGTAATAGGTATTTACACTGATTACAGTTATATTACACTGATTACTATTTATGGACAAAACACTTGTTTCAAAGGAGACCCACCCTGGAGAGAAGAAAACATCCAAAAAGAAAACAGAAGAGTTAAATTCTCAGTCTCACCTGAGTTACTCAGACTCTTCACGTGGGAGCATTTCTAATTACTGATACACTTTACTAGTCACTATAAACAGACTTACCTGGTCCCATGACCTGGAGATGGACATGGAGAGGACTTTCCTTGTGTGGGGACACCTGGAGAAACTGGCTCAGGATCCAGAGGCCTGGAGACAATTTGCTGGTGGTGCAATAGACATATACATATATATATATATATATATATATATAAATATATGTTATATATATGTTACATATATTTAACATGTATATTACATATTATGTATGTAAATTCATTGTAAATATATATTTAAATCTTTATTATCATTGTAATTAATTTTTATTAACATCACTTAATCCTTATTAAAAATACACTCTGTATTCTTTAATAACAAATACATTTACTGTGTGTTTACAGTTGAAGGACCTTTATTAGTCAAAAAATATCATATTTCTTATTCGTCACCACTGACCTATAAAAAGCACATAGGATGTCAGACATGCACTGTTACGTATTCTTTCCATGATATAAAGGAAAGACAGAGAGAAAGAGATTTTAGCCACATTACATTATTCATTATACATTATTAGACACTATATGATCCATTGTTGGCTACAGAGGTGGCGATACAGCAGAAATACACAATTATCACATTTTTTTCATGTCACAAATTATGTCTCTGTCCATTTATTCATCCATCTGTTCATTCATTCATCTATCCATCCATCCATCCATCCCATTCATTTATTCATTTATTAATCCATCCATCCATCCATTCATTCATTCAGAATGGTCAGTTTTTTGTTTTGTATGAAACTGTTTCCATAGAGAGGAAAGTGTTTTCTGTGTTGCTGGAAATGCTCTGTGTTTCCTGTTCTGGTTAATGTGTTTGTGTGTGTTTGTGTGTGTGTGTATGTGTGTGTGTGTGTTGGTATCAGGTCTGGACTGTGTGATCTGTGGCTGATAATCATGCAAAGCGTTTAGATGCAGGTGTGCGTTGTGTCAGATGGAGGGATACTGAAGAACAACTCTTCCAATCCTGACTGTTCTTTCTGAGAACCAGTCCTCACATATACACACACAGACACACACACACACACACACACACACACACACACACACACACTCACAAACACACATACTCACACACATACATATACTCACATACACAGGCTCATGGACTGGAGACTCTAGAATAACAGATCTTATGAAGTTATTTCACTCTGCTAGTGGAGTTGCTTAATATTACACTCTTGAAAAGCCTTCTTTGAAGACTATGTTTCTCTGACGAACCTTTCTTTAAAGAACCATGTTTGTTAATTGAGCATGAAAATCCTTTCTAAAGTCACAGCGTAGAGGTTCTTGGAAGAGCCCTAAAATTGTTATAAAACCTTTAGATTAGGTTCTCTGTTCACAGCAGTGGTTCTTTGATGACAAATTGTTTCATGGCTCCATTGTTTAAGAACCATGTCATATAACAGCTTTTTGTCTCACTTATTTGATTTTACTGTAGAAATAATAGAGAATGCAATAAGTATGTCTGGGAGGATATTAACTTTGATATTTTTGCTATTTGGTGTTATTCTGTAATTTTGAAAAAATATTATCACATTATTTCATTCTTGTCATCTAGTTAATGACAAGTTATTCTAATCATTTCTGAAAACAGTTTCAAGGAATGGAAACTTGGGTATTTCACTCCATCATGGACACTTTAAAATACCAAAGCAACATTTTAGTTTTTAGTTTAGATTTGTTTTGTTCAAGTAAACGGTCCCATGTTTAATTTGATGTTTGTGTAACTGTTTTATTGTCTTATTGTGCTGCTGAGCACCTTTACAACCATCCTTTCATATTCAATGTGTGCTAATGACCCAGGGAAAGGCCAAATAAACAGTTTTGTAAATTAATGGGGACTGATGTGGCTTCATACAAAGAGCCATCAGGGCATTTTAAACACAGAAATCCTAAAGATTTACAGCCACCAACACATCTCTGCTATTAAAAATGACATTTTAAACACAACATGTATTATCTTATGTATGTATAATGTTTGTAAAATCACAAACAGCGATAAAATATTAGGTACAATGTATGGACAAAAGCACTGGGACGCCTGACAATTCCACCAACAAGGACTTCAGTGACATTGCAATTAAATCCATAGACTTTCATATGGAGTTGGTCCCCCTTTCCAGCTATAACAGCTTCCACTCTTCATGGAAGGCTTCCCACAAGATTCTGGAGTTTCAGAAGGAATTTGTGCCCATTCATTCTGTAGAGCATTTATGAGGTCAGACACTGATGGTGGACGAGAACGTCTGGCTTGCAATATCTGTTCCAGTTCATCCCAAGGGTGCTGGATGGGGTTGAGGTCAGGGCTCTGTGGTCAAGTTCCTCCTCACCAAACTCATCCAGCCATGTCTTTATGGAGCTCGCTTTGTGCACTGGGACACAGTCATGCTGGAATAGAAAAGGT
>JBBPCX010032650.1:0-15989 GCA_037974365.1 Hydrocynus forskahlii | reverse complement strand
GTGTCTTCACATTTCTATTGTCTGAGTCATTTTAATATTAGAAACGCACTCTTACGAGGCTAAATGATCTCACATAGCCCAGGATTTGAATGAATATTTAACACCCTTGGTTTATTTGTACCCCCTCCCTGCTGTTTAGTTTTGGAAATGCTGTAACTCTGTTTTTAAATGCTCTGGCTAGACGTTGTGATAAAAGTATGGAAGCTTTAGTGTTTTTACGTGTTCCTCCTCTCTCTGTCCCCCTCCTGTAGCCGAGTTTGAAATCTCTGTACCCAATGGAGGTCTGGTTGGGGTGTATGGGCAGCCCGTTGTCCTGACCTGCAGCTTCCCGACGGGCAGTTCCTGGGACATGGGCAGCAGTGTGATCACCTGGCAGCGTGGCCTGGAGGTCGTCCACAGCTTCTACCACAGCCGAGACCAGCTGGACCGCCAGAACACTCGCTATGTCAACCGGACCAGCCTGTATCGCGAGGAGATGGCGAAGGGAAACGCATCACTCAGGCTGGACCAGGTCACCCTGGAGGATGAGGGGCTGTACACCTGCTCAGTCAGCACACAGATCGGCAGCCAGAAGAAGAGCTTCTGGCTGAAAGTAGCAGGTAAGAATATACACTCACTGTTTCGTTTATTAGAGCATATTTTGCTTTAACCCACAGAACTCCAGTATTCTTCTGGAAAGACTTTAACATTGTTATGAGCATTTTATGGCATTCAGTCATAGGGTGCGCCATCCACTCCACAGCCCAGTGCTGGAGGCCTTTACACCCCTCTAGCCCCTGGGCATGTGTGTTTCCAGAGCCATTCTATCATAGCTATGGGTGCACCTTAAAGTGTCTCAACTTGCTCATTAGACGGGATCCTTTTGGACATCTGTCCATTCGTGCTGGTCCACATTTAACGTGTGTAAAAAGACTAAAGAGCCTTTGTCTGACACATTCATCCAAATGGATGCAATCTAGGGACAAGAGAAAAAGAAAGTAAGCAAGTTTGACGAGATTAGTTTTAAGACAGGATATGAAAGTTGAAAGTTGAGAGTCAGTGCTGGGAATGTCTTGAGGGAGTTGAGCATTGAGGGTCAGTGCTGGGAATGTCTTGAGGGAGGGAGCTCCGGAGAAGAGAGCTAAATAATCTGAACCCTGCTGCACAGGTCCACCACCCAAATAATATCTGGACAAAGCAGCCCTGTGATTGTACAGTTACAGGCAGTAGGGGTACATTTTTTGTGCAGAGGCTCCCAATGAGCAAACATTAATAAAAATAGAGATATTAATAAATAGAGACATTTCTAAAAAGGTATTTAAGTTCCCTGCGTAGTGTAGACAGGAGGTGAATAATAAATTAAATGACTTGTAAAGTGCAGTGTGCTTTCTGTAAGGTGGATACCATAAAACACTGTATTTTGAGACACTATAAAGTCATATCTGTTTTACCATCAGTCTAACTGTGGCTGGAAAAAGCTGTTGCCAAAACGTTCCTTGTGTGTGATGATGCTGTCTGGTCTGCAGGTTGGGTGGTGTGTGTCCTTGAGGATGCTTTGCACTCTTCTTTCTTATAAGGCGTAGTGAGTACGGATGGATGGGAGCTCAGCTCCAGTGATCCTTTCTGCACTCTTTATGATTTTTTGGAGAGCTTTCCTCTCTGCCTGTGTGGTGTTTCCAAACCAGACTGTGATGCCCTTTTGAGGATACTCTCTATATGTCCTTCACAGGCCTGGATAAAAGTCCAGCCGTCCCTAATTGCCTGATGAAATATAGCCGCTGATGGGCCTTTTTTTTGGCCCAGAAACTGTCAGCCCGCACTACCTCAGTCCCCTTATTAATGAGAGGCTGCAGAGGGACGGTTTTCTCCTGAGGTCCGTGATTAATTCCATGGTCTTGTCTATGTTGAAGTGAGGTAATTTCCCTCTCTATAGACAAGGATGTCTTGGACTAGCTCCCTATCGCCAGACCCATCCTGGATGAGGCCTAGGATGGCTGCATACGTAATGATGACACAGTCATGGATGTACATGGTGTAGAGTTTGGGGCATAGACAGTGTGGGGCTCCCATTCTGATTGTGAGCTTGCCAGAGACCCTGCACCCCGATTGGCAGTCAACTTTCCTGATCGAATTGTGTTGAAAGCTGAGCTGTAATCTAGAAAAATCATTCTCACATATGTTCTGTTATAGTCCAGATGTTTTAGTGTGTTGTGCATAGAAATGGCCAGCGACCATGATGAATGGGGCCGAGAGGTCTGGTAAGCTGTGCCGTAACAGATGGGCTACTGTCTGTAACTGTACACCTTTACAGTCGAGCTCTAAGTGAGGTATTTCTAAAAAACGTGCCAGTTAGTGGAACACAACGTAGGTGTTTCTAATAAAGAGGCCAGTAATATGTAAATATATAAATTAAAGAAGTTTTTAGAGGTATTGTTTTCCCAGGAAATTCTCCATTTCGTCAGTTCTCAGTAATGCTAAGTTAACCGTCTTTTCACCTCGTGGTGATGGGTTTTTGTGCAATGCGAAGGAGTGTTGTTTTTTTAGATGAGGTGTTCCTGTAAGTAGAGACCAAGAATTCAAAGGATGAGGTTTCATGTTTTAACATGTTTTGGAACTCGTTTTGAGATGTTTGGAAAACTGTTGACTGGAATAAGTGTTTTAGACTAGAAGGAAAATGTCATATCTGATCTGATGATACACTTACATGCTGTGTATGGAGGATTCACCAGGCTTTTTAATTTTCCACTAGCGTTCTACCCGGAGCCCCATCTGCACATCAGCGTGTTAAAGAACGGGCAGGTGGACCTCCTGGTGACCTCACAGGGAGGTTACCCCTCTCCCTCACTGCAGTGGCTGATGGGAAGCTCAGAGGACATCACAGACAAAACGCAAATGCAGCTCCAGCAGGACGAACAGACAAAGCTCTACAGTGTGAACAGTAAACTAAACATCACACAAGGCAACTCCTCCATCACTTTCATCCTGAAGAACGAAGATCTGGGACAGGAGATCGTCAGAAACATTGACCTCTTCTCAGGTGAGCTCATTCATTTCATTGCCCATCACTGATGGTTGAATCGAAACATTTGACTGTGAAGTTTGTATTATACACTCTTAAAATGAAGGCGCCAGGAAGAGAGCACAAACAAAACATGGATGAAGCTTTAAAATTGTTTTGCTTCCACGTGATATATAAAGAAAGGGTTTTTACCCAGTCCAAGTCCAGAACCAGTTAGGAATGTCTGACAAAAGGAACCGAGAAAATGTCTCCGATTGCACATACAATTACAGTATAAAGCATAGCTTCTGTGTACATTTGGAATGTAAATATCTGACATCACCTGATTCAATTCAATTACCATGCCATAGGAAACAATTTGGTGTATTGTGGAATCTCAAATTATACAACACAATTCTAGCTTAGCAGTCATTAATGGGAATAGAGCCCTTACTGACTTAACGAGTTCTTTACTCTCTCACATCTCCTTTACATAAGTCCTGTAGGGGAACAAAAGTGGTTCTTCTGTAGCAGAAGTCATCCAACTCTGAATACTTTTTTCAGCCCGGGATTTTGTAATCACTGGTATTTAACTTAACAGTTGAACCAATTGGCCAAGCAGCAGTTATAAGAATCCAGACCAGAGACAGGATTCATGGTCCGTACTCACTCCAAGGACCCTTTTCATGTGCATTTTTAAGACCGTGTGGTACCAAAAATGTTAAAATGCCTGATGTATTTCTGAACTCTTCATTTTCCAGAAAACGAAGGAGCAAGTGGAGGATCAGCAGAAGTGGGACTTGTTATTATTATCGGACTCTTAGTTGTGATTGCGGCAATAGTGGGCTTAACGGTTTTCTTAAGATGTCGGAAGTATAAAAAATGTAACCAAGACTGTACAAGGACTGTGGAATCTTTTCATGATGATAGTGATAATCAGAAATCAGCCTTAAACACCAATTCGCTGAGTTCTGTATAAGCAAGGGGCTTGGATGATGTAGGCGAGTGTCAGTGGCCCTGACCAGTTCTGCTGTTTTTTGTCCTGAAATGATCTCCAGCATTTCTACTTCATGGCACATTCCATGAACGAAGCTGCTCAGCCGTTTTTAGAGGCAGTACACTTCTAAACTCAGCACTGTGTCCTTTTACTGGATAGAAATGTAGCAGCGCCCACACACACAGATGCAACATTACACTGCAGGTGTATTTTGCTCAAGCAGCAAGCTCTTGTGACTGTTTTCTGGTCCATAATAGATGCAGCCTATATATTTTAATGATATTTTTAATGACATGGACTATATTTTTATGAATGCAGCAGATCTAAGCTAGGCCAGCACTAGTCGCTTTGACTAGCGAGTTTGGCTTGCAGCTGGAAAACATTTCTTCAATAGGCCAAAGCATTTGAATTTGCTTGCTGTAAATTGTGCAAGTTGTTTGTGGATGTTATTCATAATGAATAGGAAAAAACAGCTAAGCAAGCTAACAAAAATTGTAACTGAGTGGTTGCTAACATTTGAGATCATTCCAAATAGTTCTAAAAAGTGGGACTTAGTTTTGCAAATGAGATAAGTTTTGTATATTTGATGTGTACCCAAAGGCCAACTGAATGTAAAACTAGGAAACATATTTTGTACTGAAGCCTTTTTGTACTATATTTTTTGTCATTTATTTAATAATGTCACAGATTAAGGGGATAGCCACTGTTATCAAGACTGTTACTTCAGTGTTTAATATGAAAAATCACATGTGCCAAACTACCTCACAGGTTAGTCTGTGTAACCCTCAGAAATGATACTTATTATGATTTTATCACAATATTATTACGATACTTCTATGGTATTAAATCACTGGAATAATCCACTTATGTATTTCATTTCATTCACTGAAGACATATGAATTTGATTTATGTTGATTATCCACTGTATCCAAATGTATTTTTCCTGTTTTAATAAAAAATAATCTCTTCTCCTCACACACACTAATGTGGTCTGGATTAAAGGTTTAGAATCTGTACATGTAGGTTTCTGCACCTGTAAGTGCTTCAGATAAATTTCCAGTAAATAATCACTGGGTTATGAAGGCCTGAGGTTCCAGAGTTGTATTAACATGAACTATTGCACCAACCATGTTTAACAAATTCAAGGCACATTCTGTTTGTCATAATTAACCCATACTGGGAAATACTCAATTTGTGTTTTTGCACCAATCTTTAGATGTTTTGTGTACTAAATCTACTGAGACTCACTGTTTATGTTGTCATATTGCTGTTGTATTTATAGTTTTTCTACAAAAAATTTCTAAGAAACTGTCGCCTTGTAAATAAAGTGTGATTTCAGAATCCAATAAATTTCACTTATTTCTGTTCTCTTATTTTTAAGGTCCTTTTTTTTACGAAAAACGAGCAATATATAAAACTAAATAAATAATAATGCCTTAAGGAGACCCTAAACTTGCATGTAGCATTTTGAATGGGATTTTCAGTAGCAGTGATTTGTTCAAGGTTACACAATCCTAGCAGTTCTGAAAATCAGACTTACTTTTGCAAATGAGATATTTGTTAAGTTTTGTATCTTTAAAGTGTACCTAAAGGCCAACTGAATGTAAAAACTAGGCAACATATTTTGTACTGAAACCTTTTTGTACCATAGTTTATTTAAATGATGTCACAGATTAAGTGGGTTTCCTCAGTGTTTAATATGACAGATCAAATGTGCTGAACTACCACACAGGTTAGTTTGCATAACCCCCACAAACGCAGAGTTATTATGACACTTTTGGTGTGTTATATCACTGGAATGATCCATGTATGTATTTCATTGCATTCACTGAATGCATATGAATTAATGCTCTGCATCCACTGTCTCCAAATGTTTTTTACTCACAGAGTTGGCAACTTTCCTCCAACCGTAGTGCAATCGCTAACATCTTTCATACATTGACATCAACAGTACATGTACATAGTATATATGGGGGGCTTCTACAGACTGGGATTGGCTTCAGAATCAAACCTTTTGTGGTGAGAGGAACAGTTAAGCCGATGCTTTGTCTATTTGGATAAATTATTAGTAAAAGGTATTGATTACCGTGAGCGGGAAGAGTATATAAGGCCCCTTCTCCCTACCCCAGTTGTGCTTACTGCCTCCTTACCCTGTGACGCAGTTTTGGTTGCACGCCAACTTCTTCCCTTTCTTTGAGTGAGTTTCCTTATCTGCGGATGTTTCTTTCCCAGAATATCTTAAGTTCTTAAAACTGTATCAAGTGGCTGTATGCGTTTCCAGTCGTTCCTGGTCTAAGGTGCTTTCTGTTGTTAGCTCTCTTGTGCTAAGACCAGTGGCTGTGGTCCGGTGTGGAGCTCTGGACCAAGGTGCATAAAGCTACTGGATGAAGCTGGGCTCCCTACAAGTGCTGTTGTTTTGTTTTACTGTTTTGTTTCCTTTCTTTTTTTACTGTTTTGCTCTGCTTCAGTTTGTTTTCTACTGTTTTGTTGTCTTCTATTCTGGTTGGTGTTTGTTGGTTTCAGGTTTTGTTGTTAATTGTCTTGATTGACTGTTGTGTGTTTTGTCTTGTTTTGATTTCTTTTTGTTAAGTGAATTCCTTATATTGTGTAGTGTGAACAGCTCCTAAAACTCCTTCAGTGGGTACGTAGACTGGATGGTGGTCTTTTAATCACTGTGTGCGTGCGTGTGTGCACCTGAGGGTGAATTGGACTGTGGGGTGTGAACCTTTTAATCAGCTTATTTTATTTGTTGATTGTTTAATGTGAATTGTTTATTTGAGCAGAGACTTTTTAATGGTGGGAACTTTTATGAATCATTCATGGGATTCACTTCTCGGGCCTAGTGATTTCGAACCTGTGTCCTTATGCTTTACAGCAAAGATAATATTTACCACCATTTAATTATAGCTCAAAATTTTGCCAAAAGATTAAAAGTTGTCTTGAATGACATTATTGACGAAAATCAAACTGGCTTTATGTCTAAAAGACATATATCCAATAACAGGCTTGTTCTTGACTTAATTGATTATTCAAATTTTTGTGAGGACAATAATTTTATATTTGTAGATTTTCGTAAAGCATTCGATACTGTTGAACATGGCTTCATTTTTAAGGCTTTGAACAAATTTGGCTTTGGTGCTAAGTGCTCCATTAAACTGCATGCAGGTACATCTCCTAGATTTGATTTGAACCGAGGTATTGGGCAAGGCTGCCCTATTTCCCCATACTTATTTTTGATCTGTGCCCAACTTCTCTGCGATTATATCAAACTTAGTTCTTTGGAAGGCATAAACTTTGCAGATAGAGAAATTGCTATCAGTCAGGTGGCAGACAATACTACTCTTTTTTTAAAAAAGATTCTTCTCTATTTAAATATTGGGAAATGTGAACTTTTTGCCCTCAGAGACTGTACTAATCCTTCTATTGTTAGTATTCCTGTGAAAAACTCCATCACCTATCTTGGTATTGGTATTAACAAAAATCAATCACTGAGATGTTCTCTTAATTTCACTCAAATTCTACAAAAAACACAAAATAGATTTAATACTTGGCTCCAATGGGATTTATCTCTCAAAGGTAGAGTTTTACTAACTAAAGCTGAGGGGTTATCTTGTTTAATCTATGCAGCCCAATCTTTAGAAGTAAACAAAGAAACCTCAACAGCTATTGATAAACTCCTTTGCAGTTTTATATGGAAGAATAGAATCCATTACATTAAGAAATCAGTTCCATCCAACTCCTTCTCAAATGGTGGTGTTATTTTTTTTTTACTTCTCAACACTGAACAATGTATTTAAAATAAACTGGATCAAACAGTTTCTCTACTTCAATTTGGAATTTTATCCCCAATTTTATATTTTCAAAACTTGGTGGTCTTAAATTTGTTATATTATGCAACTATAATATTGATAAATATTATATTCTTTATTCTTAAGCAATTGGTTTGGTCATGGTATTCATCTTGTTACACAACTTCTTGACTCAGAAGGTAAAGTACGTTCTTACACAGATTTCTTGAATGTATATGGTTTCCCTGTTCCTCCAAAGGAGTATGCCGTAGTGTTTGATGCCATTCCTGCTGGTGTATTAGTGCTTCTCAAAGGTTCAGTGGTCAGGGACCTGACCCCACTGCCACTAGAGACAGCTGTCACCTCTGTGGGAAGGATCTGTTTTTCGAGTACAAAACAAAAAAACAATTGTGATATAAGATTTCTGTTTCTGAAGGATAAGACTCATACTCCAAATGCTACGACCTACTGGAACAATCTATTCTGTGACCTGGACTGGGAAAGGATTTGGACTCTACCATCTAAATTTCTGTTGACTAACAAAGTGAAAGAGGTTTCTTTCAAAATTATTCATCGGTTCTATCCCACTAAATCTTTTCTTAGGAAATATAAAAAGGATATTAATGTAAATTGTTCATTTTGTAACCTCCCAGATGAAGATGTTCTGCACTTCTTCTGGTCTTGCCCTTTTTCTAATCAGTTCTGGCAAGAATTTACAAATTTTGTAATGTCCTATTTTCCTCAAGATTTTTCGCTCACGTATGAGAAGTTGTTATTTGGTTTCTGCAAATACCCAGTAAATAAAGCAGACAAAATTTACATAACTAATTTATTAATATTATTAGCTAAATTTCATATTCATCAATTCAAAATTCTCTAATGCAAAACCATCTTTGCAACTTTTCATTTGGGAAACCAAACAAAATCTAGTATCCATATAACATTCCCACAATGCAAAAACAATCAAAACAGTGGTTTCTGTAATTCATCTCTCTGCTGGTCATTTGTGTTATGAACCCCTGACATTGTATGCGCCATAAAGAATTAATTAAAAAAAGGTTTGAAAGTTAAAAAAAAAATGTAAAAAAAATGTACCACCATTGGACTAATTCTCTGGGCGAAATTCCCAGAGTGGCATAGTCGGACTCTAAAACCCCTTTCCGGGCTGCCTAAGTTATGCCACACTTTGAAAACTCACTCCAAGTAGCCTTTTTAGTCACTCCAAGTAGCCTTTTAAAGTGGCCCATATGGTCACGTGTGAACATACCACAGCACAGCACAGAGAGTGAACAGTGCTCAATCTTTTATCTGCATTTTTAGGACTGCGTGGTGCCAACAATGTTAAGATACCTTGATATATCTGAACTCTTCATTTTCCAGAAAATGGAGGAACTGGTGGAAAATCAGCAAAAGTGGGACTTTATCATCTTGTTGGACTCCCAGAAATGCCTCACAAATTATACTTACAACTGTATTACTATATTACGTTATTAACCTTTTTCTGTATATTATTGGAATGATCCAACTTCACTCACTGAATACATACAAATTTGATTTATATTCATTATCCACTGTATCCAAATGTTTTGTTTACTCTATTTTAATAAAAAACAATAAAATATGTTTTACTCTCTCACACTAATGTGGTCTGGATTAAAGGTTTAGAAGTCATAAGTCCTTCAGATAAATTTACAGTAGTCACTGGGTTATGAAGGCCTGAGGTTCCAGAGCTGTATTAACATGAACTATTGCATCAACCATGTTTAATGAGTTCAAGGCACATCCTGTTTGTCATAACTGGCCCATACTGGGACATACTCAATTGGGTTTTTTTCACCACTCTTTAGGTGTTTTTTTAATTATTTAGAAGAAAGCAGCTCTTGTAATGGATCAAGGGTGTAGAATTGAATAGTGATGGCAGGTACACGTCCCTACCAATATCCAGTGATTACCAAATTGTCACTAGCAATAGTGACAATTCAGATAAAACTCCTGTTTTCTGTTGATGTTTAGATTATTGACAGTTCTGTTTCTCTACTACAAGTCCTGCCTTCCTAACTCAGTATCATGATTCTGATTATTCTGTAAGAGTCTAGTGGTATACCGATACTCAAAAAGTACTGCGATACCCCATCGTTCTATTTATTATGCGGAAATAGTTAAATTCATTTGTAAGTTTACATGAAAATACTAATTTATAGGTCGTGGTTTTGAAAAGGTAACAGTGCCTGCTTTAAAATGTACTTCAAGGTTCCAGTCAGGTGACAAATTAAAATAAAGAATTTCTTGTGTTTACAGGGATTACAGTGCTTTGTTACTGGTTATGTGGACGTCAATGCCAGTCTGTAGGTGCCCCCTATATGTACTGTGTACATGTACTTTAGATGTCAATGTATGAAAGATGTTAGCGATTGCACTATGGCTGGAGGAAAGTTGAGACTTTGGTGTACACATCAGTGTTCAAATCAAACCTTCGCCCTTACAATGAGCTGTGAAGTTTGGATCACACCCTGGAAAGCCTTCCTGTCTGGAGCAATGTTGTTTCCATATCAGACTGAGATCTTGATCATGTTCCTTTAGCAGTTGCTGAGATTTTGGTCTGGAATCCATTATTTATATGAGCTTTCTTAGGAAGAACAGTCACTACTTAGAAGCCATGATTTTTCAATCTCTTTGTCAGAGCTGGACAAGAGTCTTTTTATTACTTCACAGTGCTTTTCTTTGGAAGGACACACATGGTGATTAACTTGAAGGCGTAGAAGCTTGCACAAAGCACAGACTGAATAGTCTGCAGACTCATGGGTCGACTCAATTGCTAGCCCACGCACCTGCTTTCCATGAGTTTATTCTTCTCAGAGGCTTTCACACATCCGCAGAAGACACAGCGAACAATGTGTTGTTTGCGCTCTCCTTGGCCATAGCCCCTCTCTGTTGTCGAGGGCCTCAGCGTGAGTGAAGAGCTCAGTCAGCTCATCTGGCTGTGTTGCATGGCTGGTTGTGTCCCCCGTGTTCCTGTCCTGATAATTTGTAATGAGATCCAGACCTTTCCACGTGTGCTGGGGTGTTTCCACAATGGTGTTATATCCCTCCAGCTTCAGTCTGCAATGGCACTTGGCCTCTTTGATAGACCTACACAGGTCATAGTTGTTCTGTAGTGTTGCCTTAAGTCAAGTAGGTTAATTTCAACCATATACACACAGTACACAGTAAAACAACACAGCCTCCAGGACCATGGTGCAACACAAGAACAGAAACAGAACACCACAAGACTACAAGTGTGGACAGGACAAAAATGCAAGAAAACAAAACAACCTCACACCCCAATACCTCAGAATAGAGGCCGACAGCAATGAATAAAATTGTGCAAACACAGCAGCAGCAGGACCGAGAATGTGTAGCACAATAAATAGAAGGGTATTTACAGAGGCAATTATAGTCTGAGTGGTTTTTGAATTGTTTAAGGCAGAAAATATCAGTTTGTATGCACTGTGTTAGGAGGAGGGGAGGGAGGTTCAGGTGAGGTGTGTGTGTGTGTGTGTGTGTGTGTTTGTGTGTGTGTACAGTTAATGATTTAGTTCAGTTATGACTGAGGAATCTGATGGCCTGAGGGAGGAAACTGTTTTGTGTTCTGGCAGAGGAGGCCTGTAATCTATGGAACCTCTAACCAGACAGGAAGAGAGAGAGAAGAGGGTGTGTGGGGGAGAAAAGGGTGTGTGAGGGGTGTGTGAGTGCTGTGTGTGGTTGCGGATGCAGTGTGTGACTGAAAGTGCTGCAGTGATCTCAGTGCAGGTTCTAATGAAGCCATTTACTCAAGAAGTACAGTCCTCCTGGTCAACAGTATGGTCGTTGCTAATGTCTTTATTGAGACCTGTGTGGACCAATTTGGCTATTAAATTCTATTTTAAACTGTTTTCCGACTGTTCTTCAGTAACTTCTCAATTAACAGGACCATGTGTATTTAGCGTTGCTTTATTAGTTCAATTCAGTTTCATTTATACAATGCTTTTTACAACTGATGTTGTCACCAAAGCATTGCTTTAAATACATTACATAAAGTTGTTACTGAATAAAAGCAGTGATTTAAAACGAAACAGAAAAATGATTTTCTGCTTAAAATGTTATCCTTTATTTATAGCCAAGCAGCAAGATAATGGAAATGGAGGAAGTAAGCAGGAAAGCTGCCTTTCTTCCCACTGCCATAAGACTCTATAAGTCCTCCCTCAGTCACACATCCACACAATTATCTGTGCAATGGCCTGCTGCTCCTGTCTGTATGTTTATTTTGGGTTTAAAAAACTTTCATTGTGTGGAAGACTATGAGCATTATTTTTGCTGTGATGTGCAACAGTCTATGTGCAATACTACACAATGTTCTTATCAGGTACCAAATATTATGTGCAATATCGTGCAATATTACTACTTATATTCATACTGTGGTTGTTCTCTTTCCACTGATTTTTATTCAGATTTTACTTTATTTTATTTTGATTTTTATTAGATTCTATTCAGACTTATATTAGACTTATTTTGTTTATGTATTATTGTATTTTATCGTACTTTTTATTTTACATTATTTATTTTACATTATTCTGGTGTCTCTGTGTCTCTGTGTAGTGGTGGTCACCACATAAGCAGTTTCCTCCGGGATGAATAAAGTTTTCTGATTATGACTCTTAAAGTAAAGGAGATGCCTGCGTGGGTTACAAACTAGGGCTTTGTGTAACTTCCAGTATGAAGGAAAAAGACAGGCCTTGGAATGTTCTGCTGTTTTGATCAGTTTATTTGATGATTTTTCAGTACAACAAACATTTTTCATGCCATGAAAAACTTTCCTGTCTACCAGGAACAGGGGATGTTATTACTGGATAATCTAAAAACAAAAAAAAAACAAATAAAGAGGCCTATTAAAATAACATGCCACTGCAGATGACATCTGGCTTAAAGCAGTAACTCATCTCATTATGATGACGAATTACTGAAATAAAACCTGGGCCTATCCTTCACTTTAAAGACAGAAATAATATAAATATTATTATATTGCACATTTGCTCTTTAACAAGTTGCATACAAATCATGCTGTAAAAATAAAGAATTATACAATTCAGTTTGCACTTTTCTCCTCTGGTTTCCCATTTAAAAATTACATTTTTTCTCCCTGTGCACACCACAATATCTCCATCAGATTATAATCAAATATCTCCTCACGCTGAGCTGGTCTGTAGTGAAATGTGATCTAATCCCTGAGTAAATCACATTGTGACAGTCTGGCTAATGCAGTTTCTTTAGTCCTTCATTCCTTAAATCTTTAGCCCCTCAAATTTTTATGACTTTAGAGACTTTTTGGTTTTATGATACCATTTATTGGTTTTATGTTATTTAGCTCAAATTTTGAATCTCTAGAATTCCTGCAATGTCAGGAAGGGACAGTTTAATCATAATTATCTAATTATATAATCAGGCAATCAACTGCCTCTTACAATTTATTTATTATCTATTCCATTGTCACTATATAATTACAAAATTAGGTACCTACTAATTACTAGCGGAGTCAATGGTAAGTGGTGCCACATGAATAACAAAATAATTAACATCAGTCATATTTAAAAACTATTTACACATTTTACACATTTTCCTTTTGCCCATCTGTAGCTGTACAGTATATGTATATGTGTGTGTGTGTGTGTGTGTGTGTTGCATTTTTCAGATTGGACAGATTCAAGAACCTCAGATTTAAGTTTAAATGCTGACTTGGACTCAGATCTCAATTCGATTGAACATCAATGTTCTGTTATGTGACAGTCATCTGCTTCTTATGTCATTTAATTAGATTATTAATAATTATATTTAGAGGAAGATTGTTGTGTCAATTATTGTGCATCAATTTTGAGCAAATAAGACAAATGTGATTAACTGTGATTAACTACACTAAATAATGTCAATAACTGCTTAGTGCTGGCAGTGACTGGCATCCTGACAATATCTTTACACTCTGCTGTTCCTATAATGAATGCCAGGCATGCCTGTGTGCATAGCACAGATAAAATGCAAAAAGAACAAATGACGACAAGAAAAATTATCTGCAAGTGTGATGTCCCCACATGGTGTGATTGTGAAAGAATGAGAGAGAAAAAATCATAAAGAAAGTTATTAATAAACAGCAGAAAACAGGATGAAATGGACTAGAAACTGATTCCAGCCATCTGAGGATCAGTAAACAATGAAAAAACAGACTCCTTACCTGTAAGACTGTCTCTAAGCCCTGTCCAGACAGTGAGACTGATATAGACAAGAGTCTGCATGTAGTTTACTTTGGAAACCGAAACATAGAGTCAGCTCGCAAACAGTTTGATCAGTGTTGAGTCAACAGATGGCTGACACCATTTTGCCACCGTTAGTTAACTTAGCTTGAAAAGTCGCATAATTAACCCTTTACACACAGTCACACCTCAACGCCTCACTTGCACTACATTCCACTATTGCATAACACTCCTACACAATCACATAGTTTAAATCACTTTCATACCACATACGTCATATGTACTCAAAGGTGTGCCTTGATTTATGCACTTTGTGCTCTTCTGTGGGATGGGACCACACTGGCTAGCCTTCATCCATGCACATCAACAAGCTTTGGGGGTCCATGACCCTGTCACTGGTTCACCAGTCGTCCTTTCTTGGACCAGTTTGGTAGGTACTGCCCACTGCATACCATTAACACCCCATAAGAACTGCTGTTCTGGAGGTCTGATGTCTGACCCAGTCATCTGAACATCACAATTTGGACCTTGTCAAACCCACTCAGATCCTTATACTCACTCATTTTTCCTCTTTCTAACACATCAACTTTAAGAACTGACTGTTCACTTCCTGCCTAATATAACCCACCCCTAAACAGGGGACACTGTAATGAGATAATCATTGTTATTCATTTCACCTGTCTGAGGTTTCAAGGTAGTGGCTGATGGGTGTTAGTGTAGTGTGACTATTTAAAATGTTAATATTTTTATTTAAGTTGTTTATCTTTGACTTGACATCAAATACATTCCTTTAGCTTAATTTTAGTAGCATACTCATTTAAATTGGCTGAGCTTTAACAGGTTTGAACTGTTTTAGAATAAGACGAAGGCTTATGACGGACAAGTTGCCAAGGAAATCTTGCAAAAAAAAAAAAAACAATTAGCAAATGTCTTACATTTTCTTAAATGGGAATAAAATGTACACCATGTTAGGAACAAGTAATACTTTACATCTTAATCCCTTAAACCTAAACCAAACACTTCCTCTAGTACAGTACTCCTTTAATGCAGCACAGTAGCTTGCCCTCACATAGCACTGTCATGTTGGGCGTGCAAGGTGGACCCAACTGCGGGAGACAGTTTAAGATATGATTGGGTTTTTAATGAACATAAGTACTAGAATTAAGCTTCACAGAGCTCCAAATGAAACAAGCTTCACAAGGGATAAACGCAGGGACCGCTCCTGGAGGACCTTCGCTCCAGACGGGACTCAAGCTTCACGAGAGGGTGGAAGTGCTCAGCTACTCGTCCAAGACACTAGATGCATTTAGGCTCACTCACAATAGCGGCCAGTCGAGTTGCTCCACATACAGTGGAGCGGCTTGGGGTGAGAACTGCTCACCGTTTAGCACCTGCAGAGACAAGGGGGAGACACTGAGAGAAGGCAGTCAGTGACTGACACTTGTCTTTTCAGCTCTCCTAATAAGACCAGGTGAACTGGATGACTGGAAGTGTTGAGTCTGGGTCAGGTCGCTGAACATGCAATCAATGAAGGCATTCACATCAAGTTGGGAAAACATAATGAAACAATAAAAAAACAGGGTCTTTCTGAACCGTCTCATTGATATGACTTCCTTGCTGGCCACCAGGAGCTGATGCAGGGATGGGCAAACTACGGCCCGCGGGCCACGTCCGGTCTGTTGGTCTTTTTAATCCGGCCCACCGAAGATCGGTGTTTTGCAATAGTCGCAGTGATACATTGACAGGGGTTTACATATTTTTTTTACTCTAGTACTCTAATGAGTACCTACATGAATCAATTGGTACGCAACAAAATAAAAAAATATATATCTGTCTCGGCCGTGGTTGGGGGGATGCGTGCAGAATTCTGTATTTTGTCTGTGTCTCGGGGCATGAAGTCGAGGGGCGGGGCGGGACACGCAGTGTGAAGTTACTCAAACTAGGTACGCATTTGCGCTGTGATACTGAAA